>PVKE010048266.1:0-11645 GCA_004027555.1 Craseonycteris thonglongyai | reverse complement strand
CCCTCAGAGACTAGTCAGCTCCTGGGAGGTGGTAGAGGTGGGTGGTAAGGGTGTGGCCCTGGGCCCTGCCCAGGGCTGGCCCATTAGACTGGGTGGCCTGGCAAAGGTAGCCCCAGGCTGCCTGTGCCTGTCACATATTTGAAAGGTAGAAGGAACATCTTAGTGTGGAAAGGTCAGGGGGCCAGTGAAGGTGGCAACATAGGCCTGTGGTAGAAGCCCCCATGGGAAACAAATTAAGTTGTTGCTGGTGCCCTAACACCAGACCCAAGAGGTGCCAGCCCGCGACATCGGCGGAGCCAGATTACGAATCTGAGGTCTATGAAGTGGTGGCCGGGATCACCGTGGCCGACGAGCCATCACCTGCTGCTGTGGAGCCCGCCCAGTTGAATAGCAGCACTGGGGATTGCACCCACGTGCAGCAGCACATCCCGGACCCACAGATGCACGAAGGTGAGAGTGCAATGGCTCCACTCACTCTCAGGCACACCTTTGTCTTCTGGTGCCCAAAGTCCCCTGGGGTGGGAGGTGCCACCTAGGGGTCCTTCCTGCCCACAGCAAGCATTCCCGGGGCTGGTGCCTGGTGTCCCCACCACTTCTTCTTTCCCCATTGCATCCATTCAGGTTCTTTACCATTTTACTACCCAGACACCCAGTTCTTTCCCCAATTTTCCTTCTATGTCCCAGCATGAGACCCTATAGCCCTCAGCCCTTCCTGATTATGGCCCAGATTAATGTTCTGTGAGACTTTATAAAGACTTTTGGGGATAATCTCTCCCTTTTCTCAATGAAAATTGTAATACCCCAACTTCAGACTATTGATCTCATCTCCCTATTTTTACCTATGAATGTAAGACCCGTGTTCCCACCCATTAAGGTGGTGGAAGCTCAGGACAATTTAAACACTAACACATTAGGGTTTATTATATAAATTCAAAATAAGATTGACATTGCAGAGTCTATATGATGCTTTTAAGTAGGCTGTTTTCAGTGGCCTGGATAGACGCTGTGTTATTCCTTCCAACTAGAATTTGAACACAGAAGGGAAGAAAATGGTGGGAGAGGGAACCTCAAATAGCTGAGTGATGGGAAGTGTGTTACTGCCAGTGCAGCCGAGCATAGATTTTTACCCAAAGGAGAACCCAGGGAGATGTGATTACTTTGAAAGTCCCATTTGACATAAACATGTCTTGAGTCTGACTTCAGTAGCTTAACAAGTTCACTTTCACGTTGCCTGTTCTAAAGGACAGGGGTGGAGGTTCACGACACTTGGCCAAAAGTTTCAAAAGAGAATAAAAACATACATATAGTCTTGAATTTCTAACATAAAGCTGTGGGAGTTTAGATGCCAGATTCTGCACGGAATCTTTGCCTCCTGAACCCCCCCTCCCATTGACAGAATCCTCTTCCATTTTAAGAATGTTGAGGAAAAAGGCTGGGTGGGGAGTTGGGCAGAGAAGAGAGAAAATGTGTGACTACAAATAATTCTGGGTAACAAGGGGGCTAATGAAGACTGTGTTCTTGGAAGTACAATATGTTGTATCATCAAGATGTTAAGTCCCCATTGGTGCCTGAGTTTCGTTTAAGTGCCAGAGATTATTTCATTATTCCAGTGAGCAACAGTCTTCCAGCTCTTACTCTATTTAAACTTCAGTTGAGCTCTTAGGTACTTTAAAAATTAGAATAATTAAGCCTGTGGATTCACCCAGATGATGGATGTAACTTTGTAACTGGGAAGTACTTCCATTCCAGAATATAAATATTGTAAAAAAATAAAAACAGATTATGTAAATTAATTAATCATATGTTTAAATGCATTGTATATTGTACCTTTAAACACAAAGCAAGCAAGTATTTGTGAAAACTTCTGCAGCACTTGATGTTGTAAGGTAAGCGAGTAATTGATTGTACAAACCAGTTGGTAGATGGGCAGTGTTGCCTGAGAGACCAAAATAGGACCTTTATACAATTCTTTTAAACTTTAAAACCCATTTTTAATATATCTCACTTGGCTCTTCTATCTACACGTTTCCCGTGTATGGTTGCCCTGTATTGCCGGTGAAGAAACTGAGACTCAGAGACCAGAAATGACTGTGCCGTGCAGCTAGGAACTGAACAGAAGGGGTGACGTGGATGTGATAGATATGGCACATGCAGCTCCTGGGGTGCTCAAAGAACTCCTTAGAATGTATCTTATAGTTTATCGTTTACCCTCCTAAGAAGTAGACCTGCTTTAACTCACTCTGGTCTTTATTATTTCCATTCATATTTATTTTACACACTCAGAAGCATTATTTACCTCTCCATGCTATGTCTATAAATTATCATGGGTAAAAGTAGAAGTCATAAAATAGCATACATTTACCAGGCAAATTAGTTGAATTATTTTAAAGAATTTTTTCTAATGACCTCAATTTGAAGCAGAGACCACCCTGAACATAGGGACCTTTGGAGAAACTGTCAGGAGAGCAGTTGAGGTAACAAAGGTTAAGTGTAGGACTAAGAGTAGGAGGGTTAAATCAGGAAAGTTGAAAGAAATAGAGTGAGTTCATGAGTACCGGAATTATCTTTTCATGTTTGACACAATCCAGTAGACTCGGTTAGCCAGCATCATGGGCATTGATAAGACGCTGGATCAATGTAAGCACACTCTCTGTTAACCAAAACTCAAGCAACTGACACTCTCAAGCAACCAGCACATCTCAAGCAACAGGCAAAAATAATTGTCCATTGCTTGAGAGTGCTGGTTTCTTGAGTTGTGGTTAATGGAGAGTTTACTCTATTAAAACTTTACTTCAATCTGTCTTTAGATGTTTCTTGGACACTCAAAGTGATATGAGAAACCTTATTTCAGCATTTGCCTATTAAATTTCCATAGAAACAAGGTCAGAACACCAACTATAAAGTACAAGCACACTACAAGTTTGCTTTTAATGTCTTTATTTCTAAAAGTTTTATATTAGTTTTTCTGGTTATTGACCAGGAAATTTACACAAAATCATGTGAGTCATCCTCTGCTTTGTTCTTCTGAAACAGAACACAATTTCTTCAAGCCATTTCAAAGAGTCATCCTAAGACCCTAGTACAGATTTCAGATAGACTTAAAAGGATTTTTCTACTACCTTGGCCTCTGTCTAACAGTATGTCTAATGTAACTGATGGAAGTACCTGTAATAAGACAAGAAGGTCTTTTTACTCAGTTTTATTCATATTCATCAGTTTTCATACAGCCTTTTATGTTCTGACCTCATGCGCTTTGCTCATTTTCTGGCTGAAGGTGGTCTCTCAGGTGACCGCTTCCTCCCCGTCCCCCTGAGGAGTGAGTAGGGAAGGAACTGGAATACTGTGTGGAACAACTTCTGAGCTAGATCTTCCCTCTTTCTAGTGGCTGTTTGAAACCTGGTTCTTTGTATTTTTTCTAGTGACAATAAGCATTTGATGTAAAAGATTTGGAAAATACAAGTTATTCATTTATGCTCAGAATATCCAGAACTTTATTTAGTAGTTTGCTGTTGACTCTTACTTAATCTTTTGAATGCATATCCACACATTTTGTTTACTTTATGAAAATGAGGTGACTCTTTATGTGCTGCTTTATAACTTTCTGTTATAAAGAGAAGTAATGACATCATGGTCCTTGAACTGTGCTTGGCACCTAGAGTGTTGTGCTCTCTGGGATGGATTTTCGTGTAACCGCATGGAGCCCTGCAGCGTGCCCTTTAATAACTGAGTAGTGTACCATCAGCTGGTTGGAGCATCATTCTCTTACCCACCCTTTATGGCTGGACATCTTTTAAAGTGAAACCGTACACAATCCCATTACCATGCTTTATTCTGGTGACACCGATAAAAACAAATGCATTGTACCTCCCTGTAGGTCAGACAGTAAACCCTCTTATAACCTAATTAGAATATTATTTTGTAGTCAAGGTGTTTTACCAATACATGTTCTTATTCCAAATTAAGGTTTCCATTGGTTGCTCACTGGACAATAGAAGTTCTCTTTTAGGTGTTTGTGGGCCTTGGCAGCCTGTCTCATGTTGTTTATTCTGAATAAATGCTATTCTAAGAGATGGGAAAGCAATGGTGGTCTTAGATGACAATGAAAAGGCAGCATGAGATGAAATCTTAGAGGATATGGGAAAACTGGGAGGAACCTAGCTGGTTTGGGGGAACAGTACACTACAGGCTGATTGGGCACCACTCCAGATGCAAGACAGAGAGTGGTCCACAAGACTAAGCCCCTCCCCTGATGGAGGCCTTTACAGTCCAGAGGAACCTGGGGCAGATGACACATGAGCAAATCAGGAGTGAATGGTAGTGATATGCTGGAAGAAGAGAGAAGAGGTGGGTGGACTGGGGAGGAGGGCAGGCTTCCATGGGTGGTACATGCAGCTGCTCTCTTTAAATGACACTGAGCAGCCCTAAAAATGAGAGGAGACCCTGTGAGGAGGTGGGAGAAGAGGCTTCCATGCAGAAGCCCTCAGATGGGAAGACAGAGTCCAGGCAAAGGACAGGAAGACACGGGGGGAGGCCAGGAGGGATATGGCAGGTTAAGATCTTCATGCCTAGTGGGCCGTGGAAACAAAGAAGAATTTTAGCTACTTGTAACGGGACACCATTGTAGCGTTATACGCAGTAAAATGATGTTAACTCTGGAAGGAAGGAAGGAAGGAAGGAAGGAAGGAAGGAAGGAAGGAAGGAAGGAAAAAAGGAAGGAGCTGAGAGGGAGAGAGGAAGAGAAATAGAAAGAAAGGAAAAGAAAGAAGAAAGGAAAGTGTGTGTTTGGTAGAGAGAGAGAGAGGCTACTCTGTGAGGACAGACTGTAATGCAGAAAAGTGTGAATTGAGGGAGACCAGGGAGAAGACTGGTGGAGCCAACAGTGACTTGACAAAAATGTGGCGAGCTAACATAGGCTGACTTAAAGAAACTAAGTGAATTTAAAGTAGTGACAAAAATGTGAATGGACAGATCACAGAAAAAGAAATGCAGATTACCTTTAAACATGTTTTGTAAGAGAAATACAAAATAAAACTGTACTGCTATTTCTCCCCTGTTGGGAGAAAATTCATAAACTTGGCACTGCATTCTTTGGTAAGGCTGTGAAAAAAGCTACCTTCCTATATTGTTGATGGAAATGCAATTTGGTTTGACCCCATGAAGGGAACATTGGCATAATCTCACAACAATGCAAATGTATTAAGCAAGGAATGTTATCTCTCCTTTGATTCTGGTACTTACTCTTCCTGCACTTTCCATCAAAATGTTTTAACTAAACTTTATCTCGCCATAGGCACAGATACATATAATGGCTACATTTGCAAACATTTCTGCTTATTTTTTAGATTCAAATGCATTCCCTTTGCTTTCTTTTTGGTAGGAAGTACTCTTGAATCCTTCCAGAAGCCCACGATTTGAGGCAGCTGTGAACGTTTCTTCCTGTCACTTTGTGCACAATGAAAATAATTTATTTTTCTAAATAGCTAATATTGTCTTATTTTTCAAATATTTGCAAAGACACTTTTAAAATAATTGTATGGGTCTTCTACATAAAAATGTTGAACAGAATTGTATCTCCAAAAGCAGTTTAGTAAAGTTGAAATTCAATGAAGGAATTCCCTTGAAAAACAAAGCAGTTGGTTTAGCTGTATAAATCTCTAGTGCTAGCAGTACCATTGAAATGAATGCTTCTGATTCCTCTTAAATCAAGAAGTCTCAGAGTATGTTTGTGCCCAAGTGTAACTGTATTAATTGTAGGGAAAAAACGGATTATAGGTAGAAAATTTTTGAAAGGCTGAATTCACTACTAGGCTAATTTGTTTTAACATAGTATGCGCTTTGATTCTCTGACTACAAGGGATACACTGTATTTAGATTTGACCACCAATGCACTTTAAAAACATTAAACCATCATTGTTTTTGAAAATATTGCCTTAACCATTACTCTATTAGGATCTTGGTCCACTTTCTCACAAGAGTGGTTAAGTGGTTACAGGTGAACATTGTTAATGAGAATCTTAGGGCTTTGCTTCTTTTTAATGTCAATTTTAGTATTACATATGATGGCAACCTTTGTCTTATGAAAATTCAAGTACGAGTTTTGTATTGTTGCCTAAATAGAAGACTATTCCACCTTTTCCTCTTCTTCCTATACAGACTTAGCTTTAGAATCAAACCCTTCTGACCATGCAAGGGCAAGCCCAGGTTTCCTAAGCAAATCTCAAACAGATGATAAGAACACACTTCATTCCTCAGAGAAAAAGATTGAACATTGTGCTTTGTGTATTGTAGAAAATATTTGGAAGAACTCATACACTGTTTAATATTTCATGTATCCACTTGTCTTATTTTAATATGTGATGATACACACTGTACTTTGTCACTATTTTAGTGAGAACAGGTAGACTCTGTTTACACAATTTGCCACCTCTTTATCAACTCACTCAGTTGGCCACAGGATTGCAATCTGGTCTACTTCTCCAGAATACTGTGTTCTTGTCCCCTTGCTCCAAAGAGCATACTTTTCAAAGATGAATGATAGGATGTAGGTCACAGTTAGGTTTTTATTTTAATACATCCAAAAACTGAGTTGTTTCTATGTGAGAAATGTGTGATTTTGACCCCATTTTACATTGAGCTAAATCAAATGGTCCTACCTCACATCCAGATTTAGGCTACATCCTAACGTAAATGTGAAACTAGTATAAATGTCCTGTGTCTTACTTGTTTAATAATAAGAATCAGAACTGTATTACTTTAACACTCATCTCTACCTACTTATTTTATTTAATGTTATGTTAAATCCAGTTTACTTGCTTACAAAGCCACATATGACCATGTTTTTCAGTTGATTATGACAGCAGGTATACAAGAAGTGTGAGGGAACCATAATATTTCAAACACTCCAACACAGTATAAAAATGGGGGCTTCTGACCTGCATTCATATAGTGTATGTACCTTCCTGACTTGAGCCAGGGGTTTTTGGTTAGAAGTGCTATATTTCTCAGTTTCTTCCAGAGCCATGGGCTGCTCACAGGTAGAGGCAGGGTGGAGACAGTGAGTTTCTAACTCTACATTTGCACCTGGTTTCCCTGAATTACCAGGATCTAACAGTTGACATCTCTGAGAATCCCGAGATGCACCAGCACCCCTGCAAGCATCTGGACCCACTTTTTGGTAATCAACTAAAATACCTTACTAAAAAAATAAATGAGTCTTCATGCAGTTGGAAAGTAACCTGTCTTATATTTAAATTTTGCAATGAGTGTGCTAACCTAATTGATCACATCTACGCGAACACAAAATCATTGTGTTTCACAAAGGCCAGAAGAAGGATGAAAACCTCCTTTAACACGGGATGGGCATCCTAGGCCCATATTTCTCACAACTGAAGACAGAGGGGCAGCAGATAGCTTTTCTTTTAGGGGATTCATCTTGCCAGGTGATTTAAGTGACAAATTTAGTTGGAAACTGTACTAAAAATGAGATGGAATTTTGTTTTACTTTGTATGTGGGTAATCCATCACATAATTAGCAACTACTTTTATTTTTCAATGGTATTTATATCAAAATTGATCAATATTTTTTCTATTCTTAGAGCAAGAACAGATGAAGAGCAAACATGTAAGTAAACAGTTGAAAAGTTAAGTAAGAAATTACTAGTTTGAATTAAAAGTATGTTTGTCATGAATCCTAAAAAACACACTGGACCCAACACTGTTGGCATGGATAGTCATTTAAAATTTTCTGAATCTCTTTTGTCTTCCTAACTACCAAGTGTATGTATTGAGGGATGTCTTGGGCTTAGTAATGCCCTCTTTTTTTTAAGGGTTCTGACACTGAACTTAAATTTCAAAAGCATGATTGTGGTATAAAGATCTGCCTTAATTTTGTAATTTTATTTTTTAATGAAAGTAACAAAAGTTTCATAGCTAAGTGAATTTTAGCTGCATCCATGGACTTCCCGTCACGGCAGGTGATAGCTTAGCTTCCTCACTGCACTGTGGACTTATTTCCCTTCCTCTGTTCCCTCAATATGCATCAAGATTTTTATTAAAACCAATGTTTACATTATAATGACTATGCAAATAGTGTTCACTGCTGACCTTAGAGTTCTCTGGCTTTGCCTCCTCCTTGTACACCCTTCATTCTTTTTCTGGAATATTTTACTGAAATCTGAGCACTCTTGCACTTCCCCAGAATAATTCATCCCCACTCTTTCTAGCCAGCACGTTCTCACATGGCCACATAAAGTGAAGTAGGCAGGTCTCCCTGCTTTCAAAACAAATGTTTTTGCACGTAACAATCTCATGATATGACAGAGAAAGGTGACTATCAGAAGAAATGTATGCTGCATTAACTGAATGCCTAGCTGTCCTTGATTTTCTGTACAGAATTAATTTCCTGACCACATTGACTTGCCTGTTTTCTAACATCTAGTTTCCCCCCTAATGCTTTAGCATTTGTTACATTCCTATCAAATTTTCTGTCTACTAAACGTGTGTTCCTTTTTCTTTTCTTTCTTTCCTTTTTTTGTGTGTGGAAACAATGTCCCCCTGCATTTTGTTACCCTAATCCAGTATAGACTGGTTTTCCCTAGGCCTGCTCTGTTCCCCTATTCCTGGCAGATCTCTTTGAACTCATCTGGGATCTCACCTAATGCTGTCTTGTCTTGGATCCCCTATGTCCTAGATCCTGTGCTTCCTCTGTTTTGGTGTAAGTACTCCCTTGTTTTACTGGAGCACGTTTCCCTGGGAAAGGATAAAGGAAGATATTCTTAGAGATGTAGCTTCTCTGAAATGCCTTCTATTTGGATAAAGTGTGATGTTCCATGTTGAAACTAATTTTTGTAATTTTAAAGACATTTCTCTCTTTTCTCATGGTAGTGTTGCTGTGATACACTGTGCATTCCCAGTGTTAGTTGTCTCCCCTTCCTCTCTTTCTCTGGGAGCTTTGAGGACCTTCTCTAAAATTTTATGGTATTGTTTGCTATGGACCTTATCACATTATTGGGACTATTAAGGTTGCAGATCTTCTCTCCCTTCAGTGTATGTTTTTGTTTCTTTGATGTGTTCACTAGTCCTTCTTATTTGTAGTATTTCTATTGTTCAGATATTGAAACTCTTTGACCAGTATTTCTGCACGGATCTTTCCATTTTTCCCCTCCTAATTTCCATTTTGCATTTTGTTCTTCCCAGAGTTTTCCTTGACTTTATGTGCCAACCCTTCTATTTAACACTTCGTTTTGTCTATCTTATTTTTAATTTAAAGATTTCTCTTATACTCTGTTTGTTTGTTTGTTTTTAGCATTTGATTCTTCCACCAATGCAATTTCTTATCTTTCTGAGGTTGTTTAAACTTTTTGTGTTTTAACTTTTCATTTGCTTCTGATTTTATCACTCCCATTAATTTCTTCTTCCTGTTTTGGTTCCCATACTCATTGGTTTCATTCCCACATGTGCAGTGGTCCCTGGCTGAGTCTTGAGCTAATTGGAAGCATCAGGTGTGAGATGTTTTGTTAACAGACAGGCCTCACTGCAAGGACTTGGGGCCCAGCCTCTAAATTCTCAGCCTTTGTTGGGTCCTGAAAGACCCGCCAGCTCTCTTGTTCTGTCCCAGGCACTGCTTGTGGGCACCAACCTTGTGCTTCCTTTGTTCTGCCACATCATTTCCCACTCCTTTACTGACTCCTCAGCTTCCAGACTGTAAGAATCACCTGCTCTTTACCCTGTATTGTGTAGATCCTTTTTATGCCTTTAATTCTAATAAGATATCTCTGAAAAGAAGGGGGGAGAAGAAATGGTTTGTGGCCAGTCCTCCAGGTTTCACTTAAACTCAGCAACTATAATTAAAGTGTAAATAAAAGTTTAAAGTTCTAACTTACTATAATGATATGGATTCAGAAAATTACACCTATAATTAGCATATTACACTTTTCTACTAAGGCCTTGATTAAGAATTCTGTTCAAACCACATACCCCACCACATTCCCCCTTCATGCGCACCATAAATAGAGCAGTTTTCATGAATGCATAAAGTGTTAGAAGTTTTTAAGTTAATGAAAAATATTAATTTCTAATATCCAAAACTTGTGAAAAGTTAAGAGAAAAAGGAAAACTTTGGAATTATTTTTTAGTGGGTTAAAATGAGACAATATGAGGGAAGCCAGATGGCTCAGCAGGTTAAGTGCTTGCTTTGCAGCCCTTGGACTGAGGATGGCATCCTGGTCCGGGTTCGTGCAGAACCACATGCTGAACTGGGATGCGCTTCCCATGCAGGAGGCCCCCAGTTCAGTTCTCATTCACTGTTTGGGCCCCTGGCTCGAGGGGGCGTGTGTTCCTTGTGAGAGGCCCTTAACCCAGTTCCCACCCTGCACAACCCCCGCCCACCTGTGTGGAAGAAAACCATGTCAAAAAACTAATGTCATACCACTATGGAGACTGCTCTGGGTCCTCCCCCTCTCTCTGTATCTCTCTGTCTCCGTATCTCTCTGTCTCTGTCGAAAACAATAAAATAAATATTTAAAAAAATGAGGCAATACTCATAATGGGTGGGGGCAGCAGTTCCACAGGTACTTAATCTTTGATGGTAAGTTTGGGATTGTGACTTGTTAAGACTTCTAGGTATGATTATGTTTTTAGTCTTTGCCATTGAACCTCAAGTCTGATAAGTAACTTCTTCTCTTTCTTGTAGAGGTTGTAAATGTCTGTCAACTGTCATTAGTGCTGAAAGAATCTGAAGATAAACTACTGCTCTTTGTCCCTATCTCCTCTAGTGACCAATTGAAATAATACCTATGAACACTAAACTGTCAGTAGGGTTTTTGGCTGTTAGAGATCTATCTATCTATCTATCTATCTATCTATCTATCTATCATCTCCTATCTATCTTCATCTGTCTATGTATGTATGTATGTATGTATGTATGTATGTATGTATGTATCTATCTAACATCTAATTATCTATCAATCATCTATCTACCTATCTATGTATCCACCTATCTATCTAACATCTATCTATCTACCTACCTACCTACCTATCAATCATCTATCTATCATCTACTTTAGAATTTCTGTTTTGTGTCCTTAAGTTTGTCAGCATAGTTAATGAGGTTGTGAGTCAGCAGTGCTAAGGCTTTAACTGTAAAGGACATTTGTCTTAAATTTTCAAGTAAGATGAGTGGAAGTTAATGTGCTGGCAGCCAATCTATGCCGACTTTGCTCAGAGGCTTAATTCTGCCGCCCTCTGGTGACTACTAGATGCTCAATGCTGAAAAGTTTAAATAGTGAGGAGTAGGTCTGGGCTCACGAGTGAAGTGTTCAGTGTGTGTTTGGTTGGATTTAGCCAGTAGACTGTAAGTTGCCAATTTACTAGATGTAAGACCATGTCTAATTGAACTTTTAAAAAGATTTAGCACTAATATTTTAAAGACAAACCAATATGCATTTATAATAAAAACAAAAATTTGAACAGAGGAAAATGGAAGCAAATATCACCCAAAGCTTTATGAACTAGTCTGTATCTGGGTGCATTTTCTTCCTATTCTTTTTATTTCCCCCAAATGTAGTTTTTTTGGTCAGAATTGACTTACTATGGTATATGATACATCATATTACACCTTAATAGGAGTGATCTTAAAAGATAACCTT
>PVKE010048265.1:0-11648 GCA_004027555.1 Craseonycteris thonglongyai | reverse complement strand
CCACTTTAGGCTCTGTGATCTGATTAGGGCACCGCGTGTCGCCCCTTGAGTTGGGATGTTAAATTGTCCACATTCCTGTGGGGCTTCCACGCTCCCTAGGTCTCGGCTTCCAGCCCGCCCTGGGTCTAGCTCCACTTTGGCTGTAGTCCCCCAATCCCCCTTTGTTTTTGCCAGCCCCGGGCGGCGCTCCGCGCTCCGTTCCTGTCCCCAAACTGCTCCTTCTCCCTCCCTCTCCCGCTCTCCCCTTTTTCCTCTAACCTTTGTGTGTTGTTCTGGGTTGTGTGGTTCTCTCAGTTGAGGGTGCTTCTCAGGGTTTCCCCTGTGGGTTCCTTTTTGTTCGTAAGTCCCTTCCCAGGTTGGTATCTGGGTTCTCCTCTCATGCCGCCATCTTGCCTCTCCACATTTTTAATACATTTTGAGTTAATTTTTGTATATGGTGCTAGGTTTCAGTCTAAATTCCTTCTATTACATGTGGCTTTTTTAATTTTTCCAGCCCTATTTATTGAGGAGGGTTTCTTTTCTCCATTGTATATGTTTGGCTTCTTCATTGAAAATTAAGTGTGTGTTTTTATAACAATATTATGCTCTTTTGATTATTATTGTTTTGTACTGTAAATTGAATTCAGAGATTATGATACCTCCAGACTTGTTTATATTTTGTCAGTTTGCTTTGGCTATTTGAGGTCTTCTGTGATTCCATACAAATCTAATTATTTTGTATCTATTTCTTTAAAAAAATGTCATTATGATTTTGATGGGATTTGCATTAAATCCCTATATTGCTTGGGGCAATATGGTCATTTTACCTTTGTTGTTATTTCTAATCAATGAACACATATTTTTTACATTTCTTTTCGTCTTCAATTTTTCTTAATAATGTCTTATAGTTTTCAGTGTATAAGTCCTTCATATTATATGTTAACTTCTTTTTAAGTATTTTATTTTTTGCAGCAATTGCAAAACGTTTTTTTATGTTTTTTATTGTTTTTGACAGAGAGAGAGAGATAGAGAGATACAGAGTCAGAAACAGAGAGAAGGGGGAGGGTCCAGAATAGTCTCCATAGTTGCACACATCGGTTTTTCCACATAGTCTCATTCCACAGGTGGGCGGGGCTGCACAGGGCAGGAACTGGGCCGGGGTCTCACCCCGGTGAGAACTGAACTGGGGGCACTCCCCAGTTCAGCATATCGGTCCACATGGGCTGGGGCTGGGATTCGATCCTCGGTCCCCGGGGCTGCAAAATGAATGCCTAACCCACTGAGCCATCCCGGTTTCCCCCAAAATGTTTTTTTTTTTTCTTTCATTAATATTTCTGAAGTTTCATTGTTAGTATACAAAGACTTCCTGGAAAAAAATCTAACATTTGTCAATACAAAAGAACAGTTTGAATGATACCAATGTAACATGGCAGCCAAGAACAATGGACTGGAATGTGTATGGGT
Source organism: Craseonycteris thonglongyai (assembly GCA_004027555.1). Classification (NCBI taxonomy): domain Eukaryota; kingdom Metazoa; phylum Chordata; class Mammalia; order Chiroptera; family Craseonycteridae; genus Craseonycteris; species Craseonycteris thonglongyai. Next base: position 10,205 of record PVKE010048265.1, on the reverse strand, counting down.
AGCTATTGCATTTCAAGCATGACAAACAGCTGTTGGAAATTCCAAGAAAAAAATTTCAGAGTGTTTTGAACAGTGGAATAGATGCTGGGAGAACTGTGTGAGCTCTTAAGGTACCTACTTTGAAGGGAACTAAGGTTTCATTGTCTTATGTATAATATTTCTTGTATCTTGCATCTTCAATAAATGCCTCTATTTTTCATAATGTAATATGGATACTTTACAGACAGACTGTATAGGAATGCAATGGATTTTTGGACGCTAAATTTGTATCCTACATCTTTACAGTATTTGTTGATTGTTTTGGTGGAGCATTAGGTGTTTTCTACACAAAAAACCTTGTCATCTATAAAAAGTTACAATTTAGCATCTTTGCCTGAAATTTGGATGCCTTTTACTTCTTTCTCTTGCCTGATTGGTCTAGCTAAGACTTCCAATTCTATGTTGAATAATGGTGACAGGTGGCATTTCTGTTTTATTCCTGATTTTAGAATAAAAGCTTTCAGTTTTATACCATTCAGTACTATATTAGTTGAGGATTTATCCTATATGGCTTTCATTATGTTCAGGTACGTTTTTTCTATCCCTATTTGATTAAGTGTTTTAAACATAAATGAATATTTTATCTTGGCAAATGTTTTTTCTACACCAATTGATAAAATCATACGGTTTAAGTTTTTTATTTTGTTCATGTGGTATATCATGATATATAATCATTTTAATGTATTGTTTTACTGATTTGCCAGTATTTTGTTTAAGATTTTATAGTCTGTATTAGTCAAAGATATTGGTCTTTAGTGGGTTTTTTTTTCTTGTTGTTATTGTTTGGTTTGTGTGTGTGTGCAAGATCCTTAACAGGTTTTGATATCAGGGTAATGCTGGTCTTGTAAAATGAGTTAAAAAACATTGCCTCTTCTTCAAATTTTTGGATGAGTTAGAGGAAGACGGTTATTAAATCCTCTCAGTGTTTGGTAGAATTCACTAGTGAAGCCATCTGGTCCTGGACTTTTTCCTTTGCAGTGGGGGTGGGTGGGGGTGGGTGATTGTTTTTATTTTCATACCATTGATTGGTTTATTTAGATTTTCCAGTCCTTCATGATTTATTCTAAGAAAGGTATACATTTCTAAAAATTTGTTACTTTTTTTCTAAGTTACTGAATTTGGTAGCACATAGTCCTTTCCTAGTATTCTTGTATGATTCTCCTTATCTGTTATATCATTTCTATTCTTTCAGTTCTTTTTTTGATTATTTGTGTCTTTTCTCTTTTTACCCTAGTGAGTTTAGACAGAGGTTTGTCACTTTTACTATTTGTTTCAAAAACCAGCTCTTTGTTGCATTGATATTTTTCTATTGTCTTTTTATTCTTTATTTCATTTAGATCTGCTCTAATTTTCATTATTTTCTTTTCTTTGATGAACTCAGGTCACATTTGTTCTTTGGTTTCTAATTTCTTAACATGTAATGTTAGGTTGATTATTTGAAATTATTTATTTTTATTTCTTGAGATAGGCCTGTATTGATATAAATTTCTCATTTATTACTGCTATTGCTGAATCACAGTAATTTTGATATGATGTGTTTTCCTTCTCATTTGTTTCTGTGTATCTGAGTATTTCCATCCTTCAAAAAATTTATGTTGAAATTCTAACCTCCAAAATAGTACTAAAAGGTGGAGCCATTAAGAGGTAATTAGGTCATGAAGGCAGAGCCTTCATAAACGGGATTAGTAAAAGAGAAAAAAAATTTTTTTACATGATAGCTGGGTAAGTTATTTCCCATTCATGGAGAGACTGAACCAGATGACCTCTAGGTTTTCTGTCATCTTTTATTAAAAAATATTATGAGCTTTGGAGAAAATTTAAGCTAGAATATGATAATGTCCATGTTAAGAAAAAAATTAGGCAATAAAGCAAACATGCAAGATGTAGTCACAGAACTGTGAAGAGAACCAAGATAGTGTAAGGTTTAAAAATTGAAGTAGTGAGAGAGAGTGTGATGAAGTAGAATAAGATTAGCTACAAATGCCTTAAAGATAGAGAAGAGATGCTTCATGATATTCTATAAAACATCCATCATCAAATTTATAAAGGACAGGAGACAGATTATAAGCAATGAAGATATGCTATTTGGCGGGGAGAATGAGACAAGAAATGTAAATTATTTTTTGTGAAGATTTAATGCCCAAACTACTAAAAGAGACCAAGCTCTTCATCATCTCCCCAGTCTCAGTTTTGTTTTGTTTTTTCTCTGTCCTCTTATTTCACCTCTTAAAATCTGTTGTCTGCTTATATTTTACTACATTTTCCTAGTTTATTCACATTTACCATGCTTTCATTTCATTTCACAATTAGGAGCTTCTCAATAGTTAGCAATGGTGACTAGAACATGTGGATGCTTTATAGATGTTTGTGGAATGGTATAGTGATGAGTGCATGATAGTACAGTAAGGCAAATTTGTACTGCTCTACTAATGTGATAATCAATAGATCAATGCCAATTTATTGTCAATTTATGGGGAGGACTCCTTACATGCTGCCTAGTTCTGAATTTGGTCTTATCCTGGCAAACATTCATATTCACAAGTTCAACAAACAAACAGAATATAGGTTATCTAATCTGTGGGTAACATAAAGGTTGAGTGGTAACTAATTATTAGATTATAGACTCAACATTTGTATATCTCTCCAGGTCCTCCGATTAGGTGAGGAAAGCAGATACTCCTATACACAAAATATTTGAATATAATTTCAGGGGTTAGAGTGATAGATTAAAAGTTAAAGACCAAAAAATAAAATTAAAGACAATTTCACAGAGAAAATATAAAACCATGTATTTAGATTAAAAACAAAAAATCAACATCCTATATTTTGGTTGGCGGAAGCCTTGCTTAACAGCAGCCATTATGAAAAAGACCTGGAATTTAAAAACATAAATTGAGGAGTGTAGCATAAGATGGTGCATTAGGTGGACACTGAGTCTGCAGCCTCCCCTGATCACATCAATGTTGCACATAGGTAAGGGAACAGTCAACCTTGGGAATCACGGAAAAACTGAACAGAGCTCTGACAGTTGAGGATTTGATAAACCCTTGTGGAGATTAGTAGGAAAAGTGGAGATGTAAAACAGGGTGACCCCAAACCATGGAAAGTGAAATAATTATGGTAGGGGCACCTAGGGGGCAAAGGCTCCCACAGAGTAGTGAGGGGAGCTAGCCTCTCCCACACTGGACTTTTCAGCCTGGGGAACCCTGCACAGGAAAGAAAAAAATGTTACATATCTTGGGGAAAATCAGTGAGAATTCTGCCTGTAGGAATGAGATAGAAATCGGCTAGAAATCCAGACAGTTTTCCTAGGGGTGTGTGCACAAACCCAACCAATTTTCACACTCACTGAGTGTTCAGCAGAGAGCCATCATTTCTGGGGGAACCAAGACATATGGGAAAGATTTGAGCTCTGGGGTTTCAGAGTGAGGGTCAGGGAAACCTATTTTTCGGGTGCAGAGTTCGCTTCATGTGTAGACCGCAGGAGGACTCCGTGTTTTTTTTTTCTTCCTATTGTAATGTTTCCAAAAAGGGCCAATTCTGAGACCACACTGTTCTAACAAAATCTGTGAATGGGCACTGGGCAACCCAAAACACTTTTCAACACAGCTTAAACTACATATCCCAGGGAGTTCTGGGCTGCCCAGCACCCAGTCCCTACCCTCCTAGCTGCAAAACTGAATTTACAGGATCCTGCAGGAGCTTCTGAGCTCAGCAGCTGCACCATGCTGGGCAGCCCCTTCAGGGCAGGCAGAGGAGAAAAAAGGAGATAGATAGATAGATAGATAGATAGATAGATAGAGAGAGAGAGAGAGAGAGAGAGATCTGTAAAGTGAACCTGCAGGAAGGTGGGGAAAGAGCACAGAATTCTGATGGAATTTTACTTACTAGGCTTGCCCTACCCCAGGGGTGGCGAACCTTTTGGCGATTGAGTGCCAAAGTTTATGAAATACGAATATACTCGCTCGACTCACGTGCCAACCCATCGAGTGAGATAGAGGTATCGATTATTTTTATGTCTATAAGAGGCATAGGCTGTTTTTATAACAAAAAACAATAATTCTGTGTGCCGAAATAATTGCTCCGCGAGCCACTTTGGGCACACGTGCCATAGGTTCGCCACCCTCGCCCTACCCACTCAGTGACATAGTCTGGGCTGGCCAGTTATCAGCCCTGCCCTACTAGCAGGGGAAGGTTGTTTGTTTTGTTTTCTTTTTTTTATATACTATGTGGAAGAGGCTCTCTGTGATGCCCTAAAGAGAGCAGTGCTGCTCTGCCACTCCCTGTGCACAACTAAAAGTGAGATGCTTGTGAAAACCCACTGGGCTCTCTAGAAATTACTTCTTCTTCTTTTTTTTCCATTTGTAATTTCACATTTTTTTTCTGCAATTTTCTTTTATTATTACTCTTTCTTAATTTTTATTTTTATATCTTTTTTGTATTTTTATTTTATTCTCATTTTTAGTTTATTGTATTTTTTATTGTTATCATTTTCCTTTTTTTTCTGCCTTTTTTCTGTAAAAGTGTGCCAAAGCACAGTGAAGATTCACCTGGTCCAACTCAGGTTGGCTGAGTGATTGACCCCACCCAACTAGTAGGGAAATACATTCCCTACTAGTTGCGGATTTAGCGGGTAGCAGCTGTCTGCTACTCATGGAAAGCTTTTGGTAGAACTTCACTACTCTTCCAGGATATAACTAAGTGAACTGCTGGTTACAAACTATGGCAAAAAAAGAGGGAAACTTTTTTTTTCCTTTTGAGTTCTACTTTTCTTATTTCTCTTCCTTTCTTTTCTTCTACCATGGGACTTACACAAAATATTTTCTTTTTAATTTTACCTTCTTTTCTTTTCTTTTTTTTCAACTTTTAAATGATTTATTCTATATGTTTTTTATTTATTAATTTTATAAATTTTAATTAAAAATTGAATATATTTTTAATTTTTTTAATTTAAATTTTAGTTTTATTTTGGTGTTTTACTTTTTCTATTTCTTATTTTATTAATATTTTTTCCTTTTCCTTCAAAGTGCACACAGGCAAACTGAAGTGCTGCCTTGCCCACATGCAGGAACATGGGGTGGCTGAGCAATTAACTCTGCTCCACTACCAGAAGAAGACTCTTTTTTGGTCTTTTGTAGCAGTGGCTTTCTGAGGCCGTCTGGGGAACTCTTAAGTGCTCATCTGTCACATGCCCACCTCCAGGGTAGCTAACAATGTTCTGTGTGAGTGACAGACCACTGGGCTCCCAGAGGATTTTTGTTTGTTTGTTTGTTTATTTCTTTGTTTTTTATTGTGTTTGTGTGTTTATTTATTTATTATTTTTAAAAGTGAATGTAGGCCCCTTAGAGATTTGTCCTGCCAAAACAAAAGGCACTTTCCCCATTAGTAAGGTGATCAGCCCCACTTTAATAATGGTTGAAGACTTGCTCACAAACTTCAACAGGAGTAGCTGTCTGCAGCAGACCGCAGATCAGGGAGCTATCTGTGCTGCCACTACTCATGAGCAGTTAAAGGTGTGCTACAAGCAGCACATTGTTCAACTATAACAAAAGAACACACAACACACTCAAGGGATAGTCCTAGATACATGCAAAGGAGATTAGAAAGATTGTACCATTTGATCACACAGGACACATAGTACATAAGGCCATCATTAGGCAAAGACCTAGAGACATAAGAGATATATGTACAACATAGAAGCAAGTACAGAGAGGAAGTCAGAATGAGGGAACAGAGAAACACATCCCAAATAAAGGGACAAGAGAAGTCTTCAGAAATAGAGCTAAACAAAATGGAGATAGGGATGCTGGAATGGCTCAGCAGGATGAGCACTCACCTGGAAGCCTTGGGGTCCTAAGATCAAGTCCCAGCCCTGGCCCATGCAGACCCATATGCTGAACTGGGGTGTGCTTCCCATGTTGGAGGCCCCCAGTTTGGTTTCTTCTGGGGTGAGCTTCCCATGTGAGAGGCCCTCAGCTTAGTTTGTACACTTCACAACCCCACGCCCACCTGTGTGGAATGAAAATATGTCGAAAACTAATGATGTACAACTATTGAGACTGCTCTGGGCCCTCCCCTTTCTCAGTTTCTCTCTCTCTCTCTCTGTCTTTCTGTCAAACAATAAAATAAATCTTAAAAAATAAAAAGAAATGGAGACAGTCAACATACCAGAGCAAGAGTGGGAAAACATGCTGTAAGAGTGCTTATGGAACTTAGTGACAACTCCAACAAAGTTGAAAGATGGCAACCATTAAGAAGGACATAGAAACCATTTTGAAAAGTCAGACATATAGAATACAATAACTGAAATTAAGTATATACTGGAGGGAATCAATGGCAGATCAGATGAAGCTGTAAAAAGCTGAGGAAAGATAATTCTTTGATAAATTTATAAGGGTATAGATTGTCTTACTGCCATTAAAATTGATAAAATATATAATATCCTAAAATTAAAAAAAAACTTCAGCAAATAAAAACCCTGGTTGAAAAAATCTTGGCATAAAAAAGACTCTTAAAATCCACCCCAATATATTTAACAATAAAAAAATCCTTTTAATAAACAATTACCAAAGAGCCAGAATTTAAATAGATCTTGTTCATTGTGCTTAGCTCAGTGTGAAGCCTCATGAGAAAGCTTAAAGGAAATGTATTTTGTTAAAGTACTACTCTCACAGCAGGCCCAGAACATTAAAAAGAAAGTTTGCCATTATGGAACTGCAACTGAGAGGGGAGACTAACATCAGTTTAAATCATCAATATTCTCTCTTAAACTTTAAATGCAGATTTATAAAGCTATTGGTGTTCAACAGGATTCTCTGATATGATGCATCTGTCTTACCACTATTAGAATCAGTGTTTCCCTTTTTTTGAAAATTTCCTCAATAATAATAGTGAAGTTCTAAAAATAGTAAATCTATAAGCTCACTGAAAATAAGAGAGGGATCAGAAGGTCAGAGCTTTGATAGGTATTCTGGACTGTGGAAGAAAGGTGAAAGCTTATTGAAAGATAATTTACAATGGCAAGAACAGCAGCTTGGAGCATTGACAGAATACTGCAGGGGTGGTTTGAGCTGCTTTTACCAGATAGGCAGAATAGGAACAGCAAGTTGGTTCATGGTCTACAGTGGTGGTCTGCAAGGACATGTGTGCTCATATCACAAGGACACAAAGTAATTCCATGTGATACAAAGAAAAATGTATCAGAGTTTTCATTTCTACTTAATTTCTATCAAAAAATAAGACATATTGACAGTAGTCTATGTATGTAATTTAGAAATATTTAATATATATTTGGACATAGTGAAAATATTTTATTACTTTTATGTATATTAATGTAATATGTTATATAAAAGTATACATTTATCTATATAACTTCTGTTTATGTAAACATTTTATTTTATGTTTGAAATTGATAGTCTACAGAATGAGTGTGTTGATCAGTAACAAACTTATGAGTATATTAGATTAGCCCTTACCTTCAGTCAGAGACCAAGGTGTTATTTTTCTAAAGACATGAATGATCCAACAAAGAGGTTAGTACTCTTGCTACAGCCATTTGTCGCACCTAGAAAAAAAACAATACATTTTGGTATACATAAGAGTGATCATATGCCTGTTTTCTTCAACAAATGCTAAAATGTAACCCTCTAGTTTCAATATAGATCTTAGTTTAAGAACTGAGGCCTGGGGAAGCAGGGATGGCTCAGTGGGTTAAGCGCTCACTTTGCAGTGCTGGGGACCGAGAATCAAATCCCGGCCCCGGCCCAAGCGGAACCATATGCTGAACTGGGAGCTCCCCCAGTTTAGTTCTCTCTCTGTCTCTGTATTTCTGTCTCTCTCTCTCTCTCTCTCTCTCTCTCTCTCTCTCTCTCGTCAAAGATAAATAAATAAAAATATATTAAAAAAAAAAAGAACTGAGGCTTATGAAAGAAGGCTTAAATAATGAAAGAATAATTGTTTGGTAGTAACCTATAATAATCCACCTAGTTCTTCATTTAATTATGCAAAGAAAAGCAAGAATCATCAGACATTTGAGAAAACTTGAAAATACTAGAAAAAAAAAAGCAAAACTAACCCTGATAGAACTACGAACTAGGGATAATTTGGGGAAAAAATAACTTAAAATTTATTTTAATATATTATTGACTAAATCAAAAATTACCATGTTCATAAAGTAGGAACAAGTGGCTATGAGAAAAGACTAGTCAGAAAACAGGAGAAGAGATCAAAGGTGGCAGAATGAGAGAACCCCGATAACTGCCTGGGAAGGGCCTTGTGAACAGAGGGGAATCCACAGGGAAAACCCTGAGAAGAAACCTCAACTAAGAGAACCACACAACGCAGAACAACACCCAAAGATTACAGAAAAAAGCGGAGAGCGGGAGAGGGAAAGGGAAGCGGTGGTTCAGGGACAGAGACTCAGAGCAGGGCCCGGGGTTGGCAAAAACAAAGGGGGATTGGGGGACTATGGTCAAAGTGGAGCTGGATCGAGGGCGGGCTCGAAGCCGAGACCTAGGGAGCATGGAATCCCCACAAGACTGTGGACAATTTAACATCCGAACTAAAGGGACAGCACACAGTGCCCTAATCAGATCACAGAGCCTAAAGTGGAACAGGGACTGTGGAGCAGGGCGGCTGCACTTCCTGGCGGGCGGGAAGGGAGCAGGGCACCAGCCCACAACAGCTCAGCATCCCTGATTTACGGATGAGATTGACTGTGAAGGAGCGCCTTCTGAAGACAGGGCTCTTGGAGTGAGGGCTGGGGCTTGAGTGGGCATAGCTGCATTGGATGTGCTTAGAGTGAATCCGGCAGTTTCAACAGAGCCGGGAGCATAGAGCGGCTGCTGCCCGACCTATGGCCTGTGCGCACAGGACTTTCAGCACCCCACCCACCAGGGCTCCGGGACACCGCTTCTTGCTTGCCAGGGCGCAATTGGGCTTTTAGTGCCCGATAACCAGGCCGCTACGGCACCGCTGCCAGCGCACAAGTGCGTAACTGGGCATTCAGCGCCCCGCCCACTGGGCCACTTCACATTGCTGTGTATTGCTGTGTGCACGCACCCGGGCTTTTGGTACCCCGCCCACCTGGCCACTGCAGCGCGGCTGCCTGCACGCAAAACCGGCCTTTGGCGCCCTGCCCACCCGGCTACTGCACACTGTACCTGTTCGCGAGCGCGCAACTGAGCTTTTGGCGCCGGCCCACTGGGCTACTGGGGTGTTGCAGCCCGCACTCCCAACTGGGCTGCCGATCGGGTCACTGCAGTGTCACTGCCTGCCCGCGGGGCTGCACGGCTGAACGGAGCCTCTTCCAAGACCCAGCCCATCCAAGTGCTGCCCTGCGGGCGTGGCTTACAGATATGATTGAAGGAGGGGCAGCCAGGCAGAAGAGAGAAAGACCAGAGCTCCTGCACCTGGCCCGCACTGAACCACCAGCCCCCCTGCTGAAAGAGGAATCTGCTATTGTGTCTCAGGCCCACCCTACCTCCTACTCACATGCCCCCATCCCTGGCCACACCTTTACTACCCTGCTATCTAACAGCTAAGACAGCAAACTGAAGTGCCACAGGACAGAGAAGCTGTCCGCTTCCCCCAACCCTCTCCCAAAATCTCCGTCTCCCACAACTGAGCCCAAAAGAAAAACTAAAGAGAAGCCCACTTGATAGGCAAACACCCAGAAGGAAAACATATTCATGCATAAAGTAAAAAGAACCACATCAAACACAATGCACATCTCAGAATCCAAAGCCCCTCCAGAAGATCAGGGGCATTCTTTAGTAAAGGACCTTGCACACTTGGAATCAAATTTAAGTGAAACAGAATTCAGGGCTGCATTAATCAAGACACTCAGAGAGCTCACTCAATGCTGGCAAACAACCCAGACACAGTAAAATGACCTAAACAAGAAATTTTCTGAGCAAAATAAATACTTTACCAACAAAATTGAGAAGCTAGAGCACAACCAAAAGGAACTCCTTGAAATGAAAGGCATCATGGGAGAGCTGAAAAAAGAACTGACCAGCATAGGAAACAGGGCTGACCAGCTAGAGGAAAGGATGAGTGAAATTGAAGATACAAACATGGAAATGTCACAGAGGGAAGAAGAAAGGGAAAGAAAAATCAAGAGAAATGAAAGAGCCCTACAAGAACTTTCTGACTTCATCAGAAAG
>PVKE010048264.1:0-11646 GCA_004027555.1 Craseonycteris thonglongyai | reverse complement strand
CTACATACAGGATCATGTCATCTGCAAAGAGTGACAGTTTAACTTCTTCTCTCCCAATTTTAATACCTTTTATTCCTTTCTCTTGTCTGATTGCTCTGGCTAGAACTTCCAGAACTATGTTGAACAGCAGTGGTGACAGGGGGCATCCCTGTCTTGTTCCTGATTTTAGGAAAATAGGCTTCAGCTTTTCCCCATTCAAAAACTGTTGTTCTTGAGGTAACAAGAGACAGAACCTAGTGCAGAAATAAGGTAAGGACCCACTCATCAACTTTCGGCTCTCTAGATTCCAAATAACAATGTGCCCAGAATTCAACAGACCTTCCTGAAAGCGCTACTTGAAAATTTTGAATGTACTAATTGTGAGTCTGATAAGTACAAAATGGTAAACTGTTTTCTAATAATTCATGACAGATTCTTTGGGGTTTTTGTTTGTTTGTTTGTTTTTGTTTGTTTTTTAGAGCAGAGAACTTATTGTCTGTGAAAGAAAAGTCATAGGTGAATAAATTCGGTCTGCTTTATCTCATTTAGAAGATATCAGTAGAAGGCTTCCTAATTCCACAGAAGGGTCACCATACACACAAGACATGGAGCTTGGCTTTGCATACTAAGTACTTGATATCTTACTCTGAGTGAGGAGACTCTAGGGACTAGTTCAGGCTGACCAAATTTCAAGAATGATAGACAAGTCAATATCCTAATTTATACATTTGTGTTGAGTTGTAAGTAGACATGCTGACTGGTGTATAATCCTCTCTCCAGTAGAAAGGGCTCCTTGGGAGACCAAATCACTAATCAAATCTTACTTGGTGGATACAGGGGATATTTTCTAAAATTTGTTTGATAGAACACAGGTTTCAAGTCACATTAATGAGTATTACATTCCCCCTCTTCTCCCACAAAAAAGGGTTTGGTAACAAGCAAATCTGGAAATTTAAGAAATTATAACAAATCACCCCAAAACTCAGTGTTTTAATAGTGCTCTACTATCTCTCACAGTTTCTATGTGTCAGGACTTCAGAAAGCTTGACAAGGCAAAGCTTGGTATTTTTCATGCATCTTCTGTGATGTGATGGCTCTAAAAGCTGAGTGCTAGCCAGTCTTCTCTCTCTCTTAATGTAGCCTCAGCATTCTCCATGTGGTTTTTCTGTGTGGTCTGGGCTTCCTCACAGTATAGCAACCTTATGGCATTTGGACTTCATACATTAAGTTCAGGGTTTTAGTAGGAATATTTCACCAAATAAGTTGGAAATAGCATCAACTTTTCTAACCTGGCCTTGGAAATTATGTGCCATCACATCTACTGCTTTTTGTTGGTGACAAGCAAGTCATAAGCCTGTCTTGATTTAAGTACAGGAAACAAAGACCCCACCTCTCAATGGAATGAGTGTAAAGATTACATTTCATAATAACACTTGGAATGAGAATTTATTTTGCTGCCATCTTTGGAAATTATGATGTGCCACATTAACTGTGTAACAGTGGCCATGCAACCAAATATCTCAGAGTCTCAGATACCTCATATTAGGAAAGGGGAGCAAAAAAAAACCCAAAAAACAAACAAAAAAAAACCAGGAAAAACTTTTTGATTTGGGCCTCTACAACTCCATTATAACAACAAAAAAAAAAGTATTAAATATAGGTATTATTCAAGGTTGACATAAATGTTATTCCTTCTTTACATCCAATTTATTTTACCCTTTGATTTTTATATTATAAACACTTTGAGCATCTGTTTCTGGTTTTTTATAATTTTAAATTTAATCAAATTGCCAGCCACTACCAATTGATATCTCAAGCCCAGACCTCTCAAATTCCAGACTCACAGATTGAGTTGCCTTGTTCCAACCTAAGCTCTTGATATTACTCCTTGAAAAGTGTTAAGATCTTCCTAAAAGAAGGAGTTGCAGGGGGTCCTGGGATTGCTCAACAGGTTGAGCGCTTATCTTGCAACCACAAGGTTCAGGGATCAAATCCTGGCCCCAGCCCATGCAAACCCACATGCTGGACTGGCATAACATGAAGGTTCTCTCCTCCCATGCAGGAGGCCCCCAGCTCTCTTACCCCCTGGGGCCCCACATCCACCTGTGTGGAATGAAACTGTATCACAACTGATATACAACTATGGAGACTGCTTTGAGCCCTTTCCATTTCTCTCTCTCTCTCTCTCTCTCTCTCTCTTTCTCACTTTCTCTCTAAATAATAAAATAAATCTTAAAAAAAAAAAAAAGAATTGCAAAGCTTGTGATCTAAATTACATCATTTCTTGATACATTCTGAACTGCAGAATGTACTTGTCTCGGACTTGCTTACCCTTTGGCCCGTGGTTCTCTAAATGTGGATTCTAGATCAGCAATGTCAGCATCACCTGAAAACTAGAAATGTAGATTCATGGAATTATCCAGATCTTATAAATCAGAAATTCTAGGGGTGGAGCCCAGCAATCTGTGTCTTCACAAACCTGCCTTCTGCCTCCACTGCACACTCAAATTTGAGAACCACTGACTGAGGCCATCTGTCTTGGAGATCTGAGAACTCTTAACTTTCCCCTCCTTACTCTCCACCTCATGTTTCTCTTTCTCATTCCCCTTTTATTGTGACCAATCCTATTCTTGCGTATATGCTATAACATCTCTTCTAATTTCCCGTAGGTGGAGCAGAATCCCATTCATGTGTTTTTCATGTTGCAACAGAAAAAAAGCTTTCTCTTTTTCACCTGTTTTCTGGTAGGGTCCTTAACATCTCAAATTTGCTCTATTCTCAGGCTTCTCTAACTCAGCTAGTAACAACTCCATTTTTCTAGCACTTCTAGCATCCTCTCAAATTCCCTGTCAAACCCACTAGGGAATCTTGTTTGCCCAACCTTCAAAGTACTCATAGATCCAGACTCAACCACATCTTGCCACCTCCACTGCCATCTTAATCTTGGCCTGGATGACTGCCAGTGGATCTCTTTGCACCTGTCCTTGCCTCCCTAGACTATTCTCAACATAGCAACCCAACAGTCCTTTTTGCATCATAAATCAGATCATTCCACACCCCTATTTACAGCCTTCTTAATGTGCCCCATTTTTTTAGAGTAAAGCCAACGATCCTCCTGTGCCTTTTATCTCTGACCTCTCTGACTTCTCTCCTCATTCATTGCGCTAGACACACTAGCCATCTTGCTGTCCACCAGGGTTACTGCCCTGCCTTAGAAGAGGATGAGGGCTTTGGGTATCTCATGCAAAGAACACAGAGGCAGTGCTTTGGACAGGGAGAGGAGTGTAAGCCCTAGTAGAAGGGAGCACGGAACAACTTCTGCAAAGGTTTTTATCACTACAGGTTTATATCTCTATAAACCTCAAGCATGTCACATTACAGTAATTTTCCCCAAAGCTATATTGGTCAGGCTGGGAAATAGGATGATCCTTCTGGTTTGCCTACTTCCTGTGGGTGTTTCCATTTTGCTATCGTTTAAACACATCAGACTTCACTTAAACAACAAAGATGTTGTTGAGAGCTCTACCCTCAGAGAATCAAAAGTTTAACTACAGGGGAAGCCGAGACAGCTCAGTGGGTTAAGCGCTCACTTTGCAGTGTCGGGGACCAAGGATCGAATCCTGGCCCCGGCCCATGCAGGCCCATGTGCTGAACTGGGGAGTTCCCCCAGTTCAATTCTCTCTCTGTCTCTGTATCTCTCTCTCTCTCTCTCTCTCTCTCTTGCTCTCTATCAAAAAAAAAAAAAAAAGTTTAACTACACAGGATACACAACCAGAAGAGTGAGAGCCTATTGTATTGAAGGAAATCTCAGCTGTAGTGGGGCTCTGTATTCTGGAGATGTTAGACAGTCCTAGTTCTATAAATTTGGAGTTGGATAAGTAGAAAATATGAAGATTGGAACTCTAATCTGCCATTCCTAATTTATTCTTTGAAAGAGCAGAAGCAAATAAATCAAGGATTGAAGAGCAGAACTATAGGCCTTCCGTACCCTTTGATTTAGAAAGAGTAGCCTTTCACAATGGGGTTCAAAGCTTGCATCTTTATTTTTGGAACTTGCTTCTTTCTGAAAGTCTGAGCACTCTGGCACTTTGTTTCCAAAAGGATTCACTTTGACTAAAGTGGTACTAGTGCGTGTCTCTCTCTCTCTATTCATTTTCTCTCTATCTCTGTCTTTATTTCCCTCTCCCACCCCACTTCCTCAAGCCATCCATCCAAAGACAAAATTTTAAGTGACATTCAGTTCACTTCTAATTTATATTTTAAGAGTGAAAACTTTCATTCTGTTGGTAAATCCTACCATCTTTCTTCCCTTTTCACCCATGTGATATATTTACTAAGTGAAAAAATAAGGTATATACCTTTTTTTTTTATTGCTAAATTTATTGGGCAAACATTAGTTGGTAAAATTTACATAGGTTCCAGGTGTACAATTTTATGTTACATCATCCATGTATTGCTTTATGTGCTCACTACCCAGAGTCAGTTCTCTTTCTATCACCTTACAGATGATGTCCCCTCCCACCTCACCCACCCACCTCCCTCCTAACCCTCAGGTAACCACTAAACTATTGCCTGGGCCCACGAGTGTTTGGGTTTTTAGTTATTTCCAGTTTTTTATACCTTTTTAAAACTTATTTTAACTCTCAAGTCTAGGAGTCTGTGAAATTTGCCTCTTTAAGAATCACAGCTGCAGAATTTGGATCCCTGTGGCTTAATTCTCTAGGACTGTGTACAGTTTATGACCAGGGGCTTCAAATTGATTAACAATGTGCAGCATAGTTTCATGGGAGACCATGAGTGTTAGGTGAGGTGTTAGTCATAATTGTATAAATATAAAAGTTTATAATCCAGTGAGGACATCAGACACGTAAACAATTGATATGTAGAACCATAGGAGGGTCTGAAAGATGCCTGGGAAGCAAGAGTACCCAAGGATTCCAATTGGGGGTGGGGGGATGTCAGGAAGGAGACATGGAGTGGAGATGCCTCTATTGGAATGAAGGAAACATGGAGAAGCCTTGTCAGGTTATTAAGTTAAGGCATCTCCTCCTCACAGCAGGTGTCCAGCTCTGTTTCTCTCTACAAGTCCTCACAGCCTTTTATTTCTAACATGATCTCCTAAGGCCTAAGAAGAAAATTTATCAAATTTTCTGGGAAAAAAAATAAAGTAAAAGCAAATAGATTTTTAAAGAATGTTGGAGCAGAAGTTCTGGGACTTGTAGGTTTTTTGTGTGCAGTCCTTAAGAGAAGAAAGGTAGGTGGGGTTTATGGCAAGCTCTATCGTCCCACTGGGATTCTAGTGTGGTGACCTTAAAATCTGAAACTGTGTCTTGAAACATGAACATACTTATTTTTTTGTAAATCAGTGATAATGAAAAGTGAAACGTGTGCTTGTGTCCTCTACATCTGACATACAGCTGATAGGTTTTCAATACTCTGATTTGTTGAATGAATGGCTGCCTTGTCACACTTTGTGTTTATTTATTCTGGTCAAGAATATTCAATTATTAAGAATGCCTTCCTTGAAGCACACATACACTCTCTCTCTCCAATGTTTTTTCCTGAATACTTCTATCCCACATTAATCTTTTGCTTCTAGAATTTTTATTAGTCATTGTCATAATTAGTATACTGTCTTCCCTCTACCCCTACTGCTCTCAGAGTCAATTTAGAAGTTTATATATTAAGTTTTGTTCTCTAATCATTTCATCTGTAAATTTCTTGTCCCTTTGATTAGATTAAGTTTCTTAAAATCAGGAACCAAGTCTCATACATATTCTCATATTCCCAAAGCACCTGAGTAAGGTGGCAATATAGGCTTCATTAACTTCATACAGTCAACAAAAAGAATTAATTTTTTCATTCCATCAACACATCTTTCAGTAAATACTCTCTTTGTGTGAGCACACTCCCCCACACCCACGTGTACCTGCATACACACACATGCACACACATACACACTCACACACACATACTCAGACATACACACACACATAACACTGTCATGTATCACTAGTCTTAGCCTACAGGAAATACCAAAAATATGCACTCACATGTTTCCCCCTAAACTCCTTTGCCATATTATTATAAAACTACTTCACTGGCCTATAAAATCGGGTATTTTTTAAGTGTATTTTGACAACATTCCTGATGATATTAATAGATTCCTATTTTGCCAATGGAACTGTGGAGTCAGAGAACTTCAAAGACTTAATCAGGACATTGCAGGATAACACATGAAGGCTAGTAGAAAATGTTCACAGAATTGTACTACCTTTTTTATATTATTTCTTTATTGTCAAATCTTAAAATATTTTAATATACTTTTTAAATAGTAAAAATACTCTAATATTTTAAAATTTAACATTTAACTATGAAATATAATTTCACTTGAAGAAAACTGAAAAATGACTTACGTTGGACATATTATAATAATATATCTTGAAAACTATAAAGTAATATACAAATACAATATTATGTTTCCAAGAAAGTTTGGCATTCCTAACAAAGTGTATGCATGAGAATTGATTAAAACAGAACCTGTTAAACGTTATCCTTCATTTCAATGATAAATACATGAACATATAAGTGATAGGAACTATCTATAAAGTTGTAGGTGATATGCTGACAAATCATATAGTAAAAGTTTCTAGTGAACTAAAAGCCATACCATGTATACTTATGCAAAAAAATTTTTTGATAGAAAGTTTCTTTGGATTGTTTTTATTAGTGAATTAAGAATTAAAAAAAAATCTTAAATAGCATCTGTCCTGCCACCATTTAGTTCTAAATCAGTAAAATAAAATGTGGTTTTCAACTAGTAAATTAATGAAATATCTTTATTCAGAGATCCCTGGAGTTGGTTCTGCTGACAAATGCTATACTTTGATATTTTTTCCTAATGCTAGAATGTCCTTATTTTAAGGAGAAACAATCTGACTTAGAGAATGAGCAGGGAAGCTGGGATAGCTCAGTGTGTTGAGCACTCAGTTTGCAGCCCCGGGGTCCAAGGATCGACTCCTGGCCTTGGCCTGTGCGAACCCATAGGCTGTACTGGGGTGTGCCCCCAGTTTGGTTCTCTCTGGGGTGAGTTTCCCATGTGTGAGGCCCCTGACCTGGTTCCTGCCCTGCATGGCCGCGTCCACCTGTGTGGAACAAAAGCGTGTTGAAAATTGATGACCTACAACTGTGGAGACTGCTCTGGGCCTCCCCCATTCTGTCTGTCTGTCTCTCACTGTCAAAACAATAAAATAAATCTTTAAAGAGGGAGAGAGAGAATGAGCATGAAAAAATCTGAAGTACTGTTTTATAACCTTATTATAATTGAAACAGTTTCTGGCATCTTTCTCCAGGCCTGGAGTCACTGGATCAGGAGGAAGGGTCATGTCCTTGTCACAGAAATCCTGCTCATATTCCACAGCCCCAGATAAGGGTGTTTAGAAGACTGTAAGAACATCAACCAGCATAGTTCTCAAAATGATCAAGGAAACATTTTACAAAATGTTTCACTGCGTTGAGGTTAATTTATTAACATTGTAGGGAAAAACATAAAAGCACGTTCATTCCTCTGCATATGCCATTTTGGTGGCTGACTCCGTCTTTGGGGTGACTTATGGTCACCATCACTGGATGTGAAAGTATAAACTGGTCCAATCTAAAAATCAGAAAGAGGGGGAGGGGAATAGTTGTACTCATAACCAAATATTCTGAGTCAAAATGAATGATAGTACAATGTACTAGTATTTGTTCACCTTTCCACTGAATTTCCTTTTAACCTTGATTGAAAACCTGAACACTACCTGTCCCGTTGCTTTTCTATCTTCCTCTTCTTTGCTCCCAATCCCAGGATCCCAATTGCATGATACTGTCAACTCATGTGCTCAAGTCAGCAATTTATTTTCACCCCATTTGGCAAAGACAAACATGCATCTTTTCATCCTGGTTCTTCAACATAGTGAAGCAACACTACAAACCTCTCTGGCCTATCATAGCCTAACTTTATACTGCAATGTATTACATAGCAAATGACTCACAAGATGTTTGATAAATGACCTGTACCCACATGGGTTTAAGTTTGAAAGGAATCAAAAAAGACAAAGTGAATAAAGTCATTGTTCTTCCCAAAATTCTTCTTGTCCTTTGTTCACTTAAGTAGGGAACCTGAAAAACAAGGAAAGAAGTCTTCACAGAAAGGATAGGATAGCAGGAATGGCAAACACAAAACGGCAGTAAAGGGTAGTTAATTCAAGCCTGTTTTTTCTGCCAGGGGTCTGGGGACACTGCTCCTGAGCAGTGACTGGAGGAAATGTCCACTCATAACTGCCCACCTCCATCACATCCCACAACACGACTTTTAAAATACATGTAAACAGAACCTCAAGTTTGAAAAGAGGCTTATGAAGTGGTTTTTGCCACAGGGAACATCTTTGAAATTCACAGAGACTATTCCCAGATGGGTTGTCTGTAGATGCAGTCTGGACAGGGGCTGTCTGTCACCTCCAGCCAGGAGACAATCTGGCAGCACAGAAAAGAGCATAGAGAAAAAAGGAAGATGGGAGAAGTCAATGCAGCTTCATATTAAGTGGCCATCATTTCCAACTACTTCTTCACCTTTATTGGAAAATCGGCCTTGTTTTGTTCTTATTGTGTAGAGACGATGTGAATTCAATCTAGAAGATATTGCAGTTGTTCAGATGGAGAACTAACTGCATGTGCCCTTTCAATTGTGTGTGAAATATAAAATGTATGTGAAATATTTGGAAAAATTACCAAATTCACTATACAGTTAAGGAATTATATAGCATACATTACCATCAATTATTAGCATATATCATTTGGAGAATTTAAGCCAAAGCAATTTGCTAAAGCAGTTTATCAAACAATAAGAAAGAAATGCCCCCAAAGATTATGAAAGAATGTTAGCACATATAATTTATAAATACAAACAAAACAAAAACAATAACAAAAAAAAACCCTGCACCCAGAAGGACTGATTTGCCAAGATTACATTGGTGGCAGAACCAGGATTAGAATAGGTCATTTGCCTCCTTGCTACTGCCACTTTCTACAGGATCATATACTTTCAATAATTGGACATCAAAGAGTAAAACAGTTGGCTGCTAGTCAACAGGTAGCTCTTGAGTTGTGCAGGCAATATGAAAATGACATTGGCAAATATCTATTAGGAATATAGAATTCTGAATAGAAAAGAAAATAGTCATAGACCTAGTTATACTTTCTCCAATACAGCAGTCCTCAGATTAGTATAAGCAATTTGGTCAAGTATGAACTTAAAATCCATCTTTGCAAAATAGGACATGGAAGTTTGATGCGTGCTGCGCACTAGGCATGAAGATGGAAAAGCCCAGGCCCTGCCCTCGGTCACAAACTTAACATCACATAGATCTCTCCTGTGTTGCTTGTGTTTTGTATCCTTCAGGCCTAGAAGTATTCATATTACAAAGATCCAAATAAAGAACAAAATATATATTTTTTAATTTTTTATTAAATCTGTGTAGAATATTTGCCATTATTTTCAGCTATCAATTAAGTCTTCAATTTCAAAAGATTATGTGTTCAAAGATTCAAACTGATATCTAAGACGCTTATGTGTAAAGGTACTTTATCTCCTTTGCTGATTATTTCTAATCTCCCTGACTTAATATTGAAGTGGCCTGTGGCCCAGTCTTCCAACATTTTCTTTTCTATCTACGTTCATTATCTTAGTGATCTCATTCAATCCCATGGCTTTAAATACCATCTATATGTTTACAATTTGCAAATTTATAATCCCAGCCTAGAACTCTTCCCTCAACTCCAGACTCATATTAACTGCCTATTAGACATCTTCACTCCAATGCCCACAAATAGAAACTCAAAAGTATTACTTTCAAAATCATGGCCTTGATACACTTTGCTCTTCCTGCAGGTGTGCTCATTTTAGTAAACAGCAGCTCCATTCCTCTAGGTCAGAGGTGGCCAACTTTTCTGTATATAAGATCTACGGTACTTTTTATCTTAAAAGTGTGTCGTGATCGACTTGTTGTCATAGGCGTAGTCTAAGGGGGAAGAAAGGGTGTGAAATGCATACTATGTTTATACACTGTGTTTCAGAATAAGGTGCATTCCAGCGAGGTATGGGTAGACAAGTAAAATATATGTTCAAAACTATTTTTTATTTTTTAAATCACTTATTAAGTTTTCAAGATATAGACTCATGAAGAAAATAAATTTCCAGACCCAACTTTGGATAGCAGCATTCCATACATGCAATACCTAAAAAATTCGATTTTCCAACATTTTTTCAAGATAGATTTTTACTAACTTAAAATGCAATTTAATTTTTTTATCAACTGCAATGTATAAGTTGTACTATTTGTTTGTAAATATGGAAAAGTTGTTATAAAAATGCACAGTATGGCTGATAATTTGATTTCAATATTTCACTTTTGCGTTTTTTTGGGGGGGGCCAGGAAAATTTATCATGAAAGAATAATATGACTTACTTTTGGCTAATCTATCAATAGCTCGCTGAGTACACCTCGTACTGAAATATAAATATAAGGCTTATCTACCTACGTAAAAAACAACAACAATAATTATTTAAAGGGCCAAAAAACTCAAGTCCAGGGGAATTAAAAGAACATGGATAATTATTAACAATATTTATTAACTCAAAGTAGCTACAGATAAAGACAGATTTAGAATTTACTTTGTTGCCTTAACATGAATGGGAAGACTGAGTTTGCATGTCTCTAACCAAGGAATCATAATTAGGTGTATATCCTGACAAAGATAATAATAATGAGTCGTCAGTATAGGAATCAGTCAGGACAAAACGTTGTTTAGTCTTCGTTAGCTTCAAGTATGAAAATGCCAATTCGCATAGGTATGTAGATCCAAAACAAGAATAGATATATTCGCTACATTTGGTGATACTGGGATATTTTTTTCGGTTGACATATTTCCAAAAATCTTCTTCAAATTTTCTGGCTTGTAAGATTAAGTCAGTTTGTAAAATTATAATTTCATTTTCTAATGTCTTCTGATCCATATGAAATATGTCTGAAATTTTTTGGCTAATGCATTTCACACTTAAATCTTTTTTAAAAGGAAAAGATATAAATTCCACCATTTCTTTAATTTTTTCAAAATCCTGGAATCTTACCTCAAAATCTTCAATTACTTTTTGGATTTCCGTGACATATTTGTCGATCTTATAATTAATATGTTTATGTTTTTGTAGGTTATCTGCCATATTTGGAAAATGATTCAGATTGTTTTGTTGCAGGTCTTCTATTAACAAAATAAATTTTGTTTTATATGCATCTATGCAGCTGATCATATCAGTTACTGTTTTATTTTTACCTTGTAATTCTAAATTTAAATGACTTAATATTGAAGTACAATCGGTAAGAAATGCTAAGTCACTAAGCCAAGTTTCATCATTTAAATTTTCACAGTTTCCATCTTGTTTGTGAAGAAAATCTATAATTTCAGGCAATAAATCACGAAATCGCTGCAGAAATTTACCTCTGCTTAGCCATCTGACATCGGTATGTAGTAATAATTCAGGTTGGCCTTCATCGAGATGCAGTTGGAAGAGATGCCGTTTGAGGGAACTTCCTCGAATTGAATGAACAATTTTAAATGCTATGTCCATTACCT
>PVKE010048263.1:0-11649 GCA_004027555.1 Craseonycteris thonglongyai | reverse complement strand
TAATACTAATGACATGCTAGCATTTACTGAGTATTAATGCTGTATTGCTCTAAGTACTTTATACATATATTCCTAATAAAAAGCATATTCTAAATAAGGCACTAAAATTATCCCCATTTTAGGATGGGGCAACTAGAGCCAAGAGAGGTAAAAGTAAGTTACCTTAGGCCAAACAATAGATATGACATCTGACAATTAAGTTTATGAACTTGCCATCATGCACTTACGTTGGCAGCACTGTACAAATAACTTAATAAGGTTTCATAACCTTGGTAGACCAGTGTCTCACAGCTGTGTTTGTGTTGAAGTGTGGCAGTGTCTTGCTGAGTGGCACTCAATATTGCTGTTGTGTGTTTTTGTGTGCTATCATGAGAATGTTGAAGCTTGAATTAGAGCAATGAACAAACATTAAATCTCTTGTTAAACTTGGCAAGAGTGGAAGTAAAATCAGGGACATGTTATTCCAACTTTATGGGGATAATGCCATGAAGAAAACAGTCACATACAAATGGATTAAACATTTTTCTGAGGCAAGAGAGAGGGTCACTGATGAAGAGAGGTCAAGGCAGTGAGTAACGAGCAGAAATGACCAAGACACGGCAAAAATTTGTCAAATTGTGCATCAAAACTGTTAGCTGACTATGAGAAGCATAACAGACCAAGTAAACATCAATAGAGAAACAGTTAGAAAAACCTGAACTGCAAACCTTGGCATGAGAAAGGTGTGTTCAACAATGGTCCCGAAGGAGCTCACTGATGAATAAAAGCAAAGCAGAGTTGCAGTTTGCCAAGACCTTTTGGAGAGGCAAGATGATATTTTGGGCCATGTTATCACTAGTAATGAAACATGGGTTTACCAATATGACCCTGAAACAAAATGCCAAAGTGCTCAATGGTAGTCAGCCACTTCTTCAGGACCAAAAATGTTCTGTCAGTCCAAATCCAGAGTCAAAACGCTGTTGCTAACCTTTTTTGATATCAGAGGGTTGTCTATTGTGAATTTGTAGCACATTTGGAAGTGCTAAAAAGGCTGCATGAAAAAGTTAAGACAAAAACGACCTGAAATTTTCACCAACAACTCATGGCTCTTGCATCACGACAATGCCCCAGCTCACAGTGCACCATCTGTGAGAGTTTTTTAGCTAGTTAACAAATAACTGTATTGGAACACCCTCCCTACTCACCTGATCTGGCCCCCAATGACTTTTTTCTTCACCCAAAGATAAAGAAAATACCTGTATTAAAAGGAAGACATTTTGATGATATTCAGGACAACAAGGACAATATAAGGATGGCTCTGATAGCCATTCCAGAAAGAGTTCCAAAATTGCTTTGGGGTGGACTAGGCACTGGCATCAGTGCATAGCTTCCCAAGGGGACTACTTCAAAGGTGACTATAGTGCTATTCAGCAATGAGGTATGTAGCACTTTTTCTAGGATGAGTTCCCAAACTTAATGTCAGACCTCATGACATACCGTAAATGGAATTTTATCTTAGGCATTCTGACTCCAGAGCTCACACCCTTAACTCCCAAGCCATACTATTTCTTTATAGTAGGATTAACGTCTATTGTATGCCTACTAGATAAACAGGGAGCAGTTTTAGGGGAAGGGTAATAGCATCTAAAACAGCTTTTAGCTGACTGAGAAGATAGTATTCTTGTTAACTTTTGTTTTTACCAAAGCAAAATGTAAAGGAATTCAGAGACACTGAAGTAAAGTATGAAAGAATTGGAAAGGGTTTTACTTTCATTCTTTTTCAAAGAGGTTTATTTTGTTTTTTAGAAAAGGTGTGGGGAGAGAGAGAGAGAGAGAAAGAGAAAAAAAGAAAGAAAGAAGGAAAGAAAGAAAGAAAGAAAGAAAGAAAGAAAGAAAGAAAGAAAGAAAGAAAGAAAGAAAGAAAGAGAAGGGGAGAGGGCCCAGAGCAGTCTCCATAGTTGTAGATCATAATGGTTTCATTCCGCACAGGTGGATGTGGGGCTCTGTGGGCCAGGAACTGAATCAGGGGCCTCCCACATGGAAGGGGAGAACCTTTGCTGCTGAGCCATCTCAGCAATTACCAGTTGTGCCACAGTTCAGTGTATGGGGTTTGCATGGGCTGGGACCAGGAATCAAACCCTGGGCCTCATGATTGCCAGGCAAGCATTCAACCACTGAGCTATCCTGGCATCCCTACTTTCACTTTTTATTGCATGTTTTAAATTATAACTCTGAATTTTAGGCACTAATAACCTTCCTCTTAAAAGTGTACAATTCACACCCCTCCCCGAAAAAAAGAATAAATAAATAAAAGTGTACAATTCAGTGATTCCAAAAAGATACACAGATGAACAATAAGCAGATGAAAATATGCTCAGTATTACTAGCCACTACGTAAATGCAAATCAAAACTACAATGGGGTATCACTTCATATTCACTAGAATATGTAGGTCCAGCCTATGGCCCAGGGTGACTTTGAATGGGGCCTAACACAAATTCTTAAAACATAAATTTTGGGGGACTTTTTTTCTTTCTTTCTTTCTTTTTTTTGCTTATCAGTTATTGTTAGTGTATTTTATGTGTGGCTCAAGACAATTCTTCTTCCTTTGTGGTCCATGGAAGCCAAAATGTTGTACACTACTCTACTAGAATGACTAACAGATACTTTCTTTATTCTCCAGTTAGGCTATGTGAGTTCATCAGGACCCAAACAATTTCTACAGCTATATTGCAAACTCTGCACCAATTACAGAGGATGAATGGTAGTGGTTATATTTATACAATGTATTACTACTCAACAATACAAATGACTTATTTTATTTCACTATTATTACTCAATAGTCCATAATTATTATTTATTTGTAGCAAACTTCCTGAGCAACTTCTCTCTCTCTCTCTCTCTCTCTCTCTCTCTCACACACACACACACACACACACACACACACAAACATACACACGTGTTCAGGTAGATGGCAAAATACAAGATCAATATACAAAAATAAATTGTATTTATATACAGTAGCTACTAAGTACTATCTGAAAATAAAGTTAAGAAAAATATATCATTTTGTTTTCTTTTTAGGGGACAGCATGAACGCAGTCCCATATTTCATTTTCAATTACATCATAAAGATGAAATACTTAGGATTATACTTAACAAAAGAAGTACAAGACTTGTAGACTGAATAGTATAAAAAGTTGAAAAAATTAAAGAAGACCTAAATAAATGGAAAAACATTCATGTCTATGGATTAGGGGGTGTCAGAACAATTTAATATAGGAAAGAATAGTCTTTCAAACAAATGGTGCTGGGACAACTTGATAGCTACATGAAAAAGAATGAAGTTGGACCTCTACTTCAAACCACATACGCAAATTAACTCAAAATGGATCATAGACCCAATGTTTGAGTTCAAACTAAAGAATTCTTGGGAGAAAAGACAGGAGTAAACCTTTGCAACCTTGGATTAGGCAAGGCCTTCTCAGATACAATAACAAAAGCATACATGACAACATTTGAAAAAGATAAATTATACTTCTTCAAAATCAAAACCTTTTCTTGCTGCCAAACATATCATCAAGAAAGTGAAAATACAACTGACAGAATGGAAGGAAATGTTCACAAATCATGTATCCGATAAGGAACTTGTATCCATAGTAGATAGAGAAATCTTTCAACTCAACAACAACAAAAATAAATAACTGAATTAAAAAGTGGGCAAAGGATTTAAATAGACAATTCTCCAAAGAAGACTTACAAATAGCCAACATGTGCATGGAGAAAAAACAATGCTCAACATCATTAGTTATTAGAAAAACAGAAAGAAAAACACATTTAATTTAGCACTTTATACCCACTGGGATAGCTAAATCAAAATAACACACAATAACAAGCGTTGACAAGAATATGGAGGAACGATAGCAGCCTCATTATACTGCTGGTGAGATTGTAAAATGGTGCAACCACTTTGGAAAACTGCTTGAAAGTTCTGCAAAATGTTAAACATGAAGTTATCATATGATTTGAAAATTCATTTCAAAATATATATCCAAAAAAATTAGAAACGTAAGTCTATATGAAAACCTGTACACAAATGTGCATAACAGCATTATTCAGAATAGCTAAAAGTTAGAAACAAACCAAATGTGTCATTCTTTCCATATTTCTGCTTGAGACGTAGTTGGCCCTTTAAATCTCACGACTTAAGTCACTCTTTAATTTAAGGAAATCTTAGTTCAATATTTCTTTGATTCTTTCCTCTCCTTCTCTCCCTCACATTTTCTTTTTCTTTTCCTTTTCTTTCTGTCTCTCTGTGTCTGTCTTTGTGTCTCCCTTCTCTTCCCTTCCCTTTCTTTCCTTTCTGAAACTCTCATTAAACATATATTGGATTGCTCATAGAGATTGATATATGTCTGTTAATCTTTCTTATCTTTTCTTTGGTTTTTGTGTTGCATCTTGGGAGGATCTCTATATTCAATCTTCAATTACGTGATTCTCGTTTTAGCATGTTGCTAGTTACCCCCTTAGTAATGAGTAAAAATTTTGGCAGTTATGTTTTAATTACTAAAACCTCTATAACAAACATTTGTCATATTTGACCAACATATCAAGAATAGCTTTTCTATATTTGGTAAATTCTTACATTATACTTTTCACTTATCAAGTGTAGAAGTCAAAACTCAAACTTTTAGTCTGTGCTGAAACTAAGATGTAGGAATATGAGTTAGGTCTACCAATCAGATGCCCTGATATGACACATTGATTTGGAATTGAAGACATGCATAAAGTGGTACTGTGTGATTTTCATTTTGCTGGAACAGGTAGTCGTGAAGGAACTTGGCATTGAATGATGGCAGAGATTGCAAGGTCAAGTTCTTAATAAAGTAGTGGCATCAGTGCTGGCAGCAGTAGCTGTTGCAGTAAAGTCAATTTCTTGGCATCTGTTGCAGGAGCAACAGTTTTTCTTATCAGGCAGTTCTGTGACATTGGGCCTAGGCAATTGTTTTTGAAAACTGAAACTCAAGACTGGTTTTCCAGTTTTTCCTTAATAAATAACTGCACTATGTATATAATTACAACTTGAGCATCCCCTTCTCAAACCATTTATTTGTATCTTATCTACTCACTGCTTCTAATGTCAGAATCCCAACATTTTCTTGACCCTACTGGGACTCCAGTCCATTGGCTCTGCTACTTTTTACTGCTCTGTTCCTTATTACTTGATTTTAAATCTCATGGTCCACCATTATAATCACTCCCAGACATATAACATTAACTCCTTTGCCTCACTTACCATTCATCACACACACCTGGAAAAAAATTCAAACCTGCTTACATTGAAACCTGCTTAAATTCAACTCTCCATGTTAACTGGTTTGATCCATTTTATTTCAGTCTTCAAATTCATGACCGTTAATCTCAGAGGGCCTGTGGTGCTGCCTGGCAATGTTGACATTTGAAAACCCATTCTCGGGAAAGCTGGGATGGCTCAGCGGGTTAAGCGCTCGCTTTGAAGCCCCGGGGACCGAGGATCCAATCCCGGCCCCAGCCCATGCAGACCCACATGCTGAACTGGGGAGTGCCCTCAGTTCAGTTCTTGCCGTGACCTATGTGGGAGACTCCCGGCCCAGTTACTGCCCTGCGCAGCCCTGTGGAGTGAAACTATATGGAAAACTAATGTCAACTATGGAGACTGCTCTGGGCCCTCCCCCTTCTCTCTGTCTCTCTCTGTCTCTGTTTCTCTCTGTCAAAAATCAATAAAATAAATCTTTAAAAAAAAAAAAAGAAAACCCATTCTCTAGTCTCTAGGTGACTTTTATACTATCTACCCTCTCCTTATTCCTTCAATATTTAGTACGCATTCTATTCTCACTCTCAACCAATGACCTTGTTTAATAAGCCATCCTGTTAAGATTACCAATGACCTCCATATTGCCAATTTTCAAGGTTAATTATCAGTCTTCATCTATTATATATCATTATATATGTCAATATATATATAAAGTGTATGTATGTATATATATATGCATGTATGTATGTGTGTATGTATGTATGTGTGTGTGTGTGTGTGTGTATATATATATATATATATATATATATATATATATATACTTTTTTTCCATTTACTATGTCCTAAAACTTAGTTATTGTGTTGGTTGAATGTGATGACTCTCTTTAAAGTTTTCACTTTTCATTAAATACTTGGTAATTCTTAGTTGCCTGTTTATATTTACACATGAAGACCTGGTTTGAAAAGTGTTTGTGGCTAGAATTTATATCCTCTGTAGATGTGAAAATCCTTGTTCTCTTGGAAGTTAATGCAGAGTCTGATTGCTATATCCCCAGTCCACTGTACATGGGAGCAGGGGGAAACAAAACACAGAAAGTTCACACTTTATGGTAGACAGTGTGCTTCTAATCAGCCTTCTGAGTCCATGTAGCAGCCAGATATTCCCCAATGCCCAATCTGATAGCCTTCAATGTTAGGATTCTTCATTTAAAATATTCATCCTGGAGCAAACACCAGTGATGGGTGTGGCGGGGGGGGCGGGGGGATTCCTCAGTCTTTTAATTAAATCTACCATCTGTCATCTAATGACTCATACCTTTTCTTTTCTTGCTACCTCTGACTTAAGTTTATTTGAGGGTTCTACTACAAAAATTACTTTCTTGGTGGTCTCTTTTTTGCCTGTGTGGTTATGCCATTACCTAAACTCTATTTCTGGTAATTACTTAACTATGAAATAAAATATTTGATACAACCTGCAAATATGGGGTAAACATATTTTCCCATATGCATATAATCAGCCAAGATTTCATCACTAAACTACTTTTAATGTAATTTACAAATGGCAATTGGTTTCACTGATATGCTCGGCATAACAAGGTGTTTACTATCTCCTTAAGCATGGCCACTAATTTGTGTTTAACTTACACATATCTGATGCTTACCAGTAACAAGGATGCTTGAACTATCATGTCACTTGAACTATACCCAAAGGATTATATTGCCAAATGTAATTCTCATCCTTTCTTATTCAGCATGTGTTCCACAGACCAATACCAGTCCTAAGACTATTTGTTACCAATCCCTGATAAATATGACAAATATGCAATTGTACAAGTATGATAAGCATACTGTTCAAATATACAGATGGTATTTAGACACTTTTCTAGCATTTTGACATTGCTATGATATCCTATTTTACAAAAGTTTATAGAAGATTGAAAATAAATTTAAATGGCCCTTCACCATAGAGAGTTGAGAAGTCCTCCTTTAGAGTGTCTCAATAATGCTTTTGGTCAGGTGGCATAGTTTCCCTTCTTGTATTACCTTTGTCTTCCTCCGGGTTAGCCTTTAAGCCACAGGACCTGGCTGCCTTCCAAGCAGTCGTTTCCGCATAGTATAATAGCTATAGCCAGTGAACTGAAAGTGCATTTCCTGCCACCATACTGTAAAATTATTATTAATGTAATAGGAGAATGCACTTCTGGTTTTGGCACTGATGTTTGGGATGCTGCATCAGGGCTCATAGCTTGAAAGAGTGGACAATATTTTGAACTGTGGATTAACAGAGATAAAATCACTAAGAATATTTCCTGTGAAAATATGCTATATTTGATCCATTTAGAGATAATTTGATAGAAAAACATTTTAAATGAATATAGACAAATCTCTTTTTATACGGGACCATGAAGCTTTGCTCAAAGAAAATTTTAGGGAGGTGGGTCTTAGCTCATTTTAAGAAATACTTTGCTAACAACTAATGCAGTAGTCTTCCTTATCAGATAAGTACTCAATCAGAGACTGGTTTATGAACTATCATTGATCCTGTAATAATGAATCCTGCAATGAGTTGAAAATTAGATTAGGTTCTAGGGCCTTTTCCAAAGCAAGATTCTGTAATTATGAGCTGGGGTAATTTAGACATCTAAAGAAGGAAAATTAACTTTAAATGGGGAGTGATTAAATATGAGACCCTGTGATTCCACTTTAATTTAGAGAAAAATCCTCTTATGCTTCAAAAAGGATATAATACTAAGGGCAATTGAGGGGTGAAAGTTTGCTTAGAGATATATAGGGTCCCAGATCTATAGTTTGGAGCCAAGAGACAATGAAGATTCAAAAAAAGGAGTAAATGGAAATATAGGCAGAAGTACAGAAATATAGTACCTGGAAACCTTGTGTGTAGCGTGAACACTTCCAGTAGCCTTCTAACATAGAACAATCCTGACTATTAAATCATTCATCCTTCTAAAACTATTTACTCACATGCTTCTAGTCTAGACTAGTTGCAGATTCTGCAGGAATTCATTTACTGAGGCCATGCAGCAGTTTATTGCAGTTCAGTCCGGTTTAGTCCTTCCAGAATTTGAGGGCACCCTAGTGAAGAAAGACTCATGCAAATATGTAGTTACTTATTAATGTTAGAGAATGTAAGAGTCCAAACACAACCAGGGTAAAGCAAAGAGTGAAAAGTAACTGGTCATTATTAGAACAATCTTAAGATTTGGCAAATATATAAATAAAAAGTTTGCCTCCCCTTTACAGTTATAAATTGAGGATTTATATCCAAGTTACTGTTGAAGGTATTAAATCCTGGAAAATAGAAAAGCTAATTCAGTGTGAGAAGATTTTGCAATTGTTTATAAGGTCTTTGTACTGTTTTTTGCTTATTAAAAAAATGTAATAACAATATTAGAAAGGTAATATGTTGCTAATAAGGCTCTCCTCTACTGATACCATTTCTTAAAGTCAAAGCAATAGGAAGAATTTAATATCAAACAACCTATAGTGTCTGAATCAGCTTATTTTTATAAATTATTTTTATCCAAATATCCCCAAAACAAATCAATGTAAAAGATTATTAATATTTATTTGCTTACAGGTATAAAAGAAAGCAACATGAAATGCTTTTTAAAAGAGAAGAATTTTCTTATGAGCCAATTCATACTGCTGCAAATATCTTGGATCCAAAACTGAAAGGCAGAAATGTAAATAATGATAGCACTGCTGCTGCTGCCCTAGATTAAATTACAAAACAAGCAGCACATTTAGAAATTTATGCTGGAAAAATCTTTCAAATGTGTCTGAATACAGAACAGTTACAGTGTTTGTGCAGTCATGCAGTTTGGACTTGTGCCAAGTGTAACGCTCTTATTCCTGGTCCCACCCTCCTGATGTGGAATCTGAAGGCCAGGTTTCAATTCAAGGTCTCTATGGCTGGCTCAAGTTCCTACCCAGTGTTTCAGAGCCTTCAAGCCCTACTAAATTTATTAGTGAAAATAATAATATTAATAACCATTGGAGCTTACTATATACCAAGCATTATGCAAGGTTAATTACATATTTTATCTCAATTAAGTTTCACAAAAGAAAGAGAGCTGACTCTGGGTGGTGAGTACACAATGCAATACATAGACGATGTAATGTAGAATTGTACACCTGGAACCTATGTAACTTTTACCAACCAATGTCGCTCCAATAAATTTAACAATTAATTTTAAAAGTTTCACAACAAATCTATGAGGTAAGCACTCATATGTTCAGATGGGAAAATTGATGCTCAATGAGGTTAAGAAAAATCGATAAAGGTCAAATTGTTTTATCTGCTCATTCCGAGGTCTAATGAAATATCAATAGTCTCTCCTGATATCAAGAATGATTTTTTTTAAACCAGGTCAGGTATCTTAGAACAGTAACGTCTCCCAAACGTGAACATTTAGCTGCTGCACTCACAGGTGACTCCCCTCAACTGAAGTTTTTGTCTGTTATTCCTGCTGCTTGCTTTCAGCTACACCTCTAAAAAGTTATCAGTGGCTCTCAGTCAGTAGCTGTGCTTCATTATAGTCCTTATATGAGCCTCCAGTCCTGTGGGCTCCTCAGCAGCGATGTAACAATGTTACTACAGGGTCTCTGGTGTATCCTTAGTGACAGAAACAGTTAAGTAATAAGTCAAAGACTTTTGCCTCTGCCTCAAGGAAACCATTCTGTAAAACACAAACTAGCTTACTCATTCTAATTGCCTATCTTTGATTTAAGCAAAATTTAAGGAGTTAAAATTGATGTGGGATGAGGTGAGTTTCCTCAGCTTGGAGAAAGATGGTTTTCTCTAGAGTTGTTCCTGAGACTGGAGTCACAGTGAATCTCTGTTCTCCATAGGAATGTTTGAGTGGTGGGAAGAGACTAGGAATTGAAAGGTGTTTCTATGTTCCTTAGACATGAGTTCAGACATTATCGGATATTAATAGAGGGGCTTTGTACTCAGTACTTTACCATCCTATTCTTCCTTGAGTCCATGTTTTTCTAAAACACAATTTGAATCAGATACACATCAGAAAGAACCTCTGAGACTCGACCAATGAATTGAGGGAGGCTGAAAATCTAGGCATCACCTAGATTTTTACCTAGAAAGGCTGCTACAAAATAATCTGAAAATAGAGTGACCCTAGGCCAAGCCAAAGTCGTCCATTGCTAAGAGCAGTGTAGCAGGTTTTCTGTGGAAGACTGTTTGCCCTCTAGTAATGTTCTGCACAGTGTGAGCAAGGGTTGTGTGAAGCTGTGGCTCTATCTTTCTGACTTTAGTGTCCTGGGTCTGTGTTCATGTCGTACATTTCTGTGTGTGTGTGTCTAATTATCTCTGTGGGATTAGTGTTTCTCTATACAACATGACACTGAGAGAAACATTTTAAACTGAGTTTGCCAGGAAAAGTCCCTCCTTCTCCCTGGAATCCAAAGTGAAATCAATACCACACTTTGCAGAGTTATAGATGGTAGGATTGTTGCAGGGAAATGTCACCCCAAGTGCCCCAAGAAGCAGGAGCCCTTTTGTTGCTGCTTAACCACTTTTTGACCATTACTGCAGCAGATTGGTTTCTTTCACACAAAATGCCTCAGAAGATTTTTTAGATAGCATCGTGTCTGCTTTACAAAAGCACATATTATGATAGGATGTTACCTGCTCATGTTCTTGTTTCTCCAAGACTTGCTTATTTTTAGCAATTGGCTGAAATTTCTACTGTAGAATTACCATGGAATACACATGTACAGCCACATACAAACAGGGTTTCAGAATTGCACTGAATTATGCTTTTTAAAAAATATTTATTTTATTGTTTGAGAGAGACAGAGACAGAGAGAAGGGGGCAGGCAGTACAGTCTCCAGAGTTGTACATCATTAGTTTCCACATAATTTCATTCCATACAGGTGAATGTGGGACTGTTCACGGCAGGGACCAAACTGGGGGCCTTCCACATGGGAGGCATGTCCCAGTTCAGCATGTGGGTTTGCACAGGCCAGGACTGAGACTCAATCCCCTGACCTCGCAGTTGCAAGGCAAGCACTCAACCTGTTGTGCTATGCTGGCACCCCTGAATTACACTTTTGAACACTCAGACTTAATTTTCCCAAACATCCACCTGGTTCACAGGTGGGCTTACCTCCAAGGTCCTACAGTGACAAGATGCTTTTTGCCCTCAACTCTCTTCTCTCTTCCTTCTCCCCTCTGTAACCTCTCCTGCCAAAGTTACCAGGCCACACTAAATTGTATGCCTTGCTGTAGTGCATGCTTCCTGTGGACAGTCTAGCTCTCAAAAAGAGAAGAGAAGAGAAACCAGGATGGCTCAATGGGTTGAGCACTCACATTGCAGTCCCGGTCCCAGTCCCAG
>PVKE010048262.1:0-11649 GCA_004027555.1 Craseonycteris thonglongyai | reverse complement strand
GTTACCAGGATAGGGGGGAGGAGAAGGGGGACAGTTGTGGGGGGAGGTGGGAGTGGGAACTAGATATAAGGTGATGGAAGGGGAACTGATACTGAGTGATGGGCACATAATACGATGCATGAATGATGTGAGGTGGACTTGTACATCTGTAAACTGTCTAATTGTTACCAACCAAATTTAACAATAAATTAAAAAAAAAAAAAAAAAAAAAAAAAAAAAAAAAAAAAAAAAAAAAAAAAAAAAAAAAAAAAGAAATGAATTATCTGTAAAATGGAATCTGTTAAATAACTCCTTTCATCAATACAATTATAGTTAAATTAAAAATAAGGAAATAATTCATGTCAGCCAGTCTTTTTCTCTTTTACTTGTTTAATACCATGTTTGTTAAAAATATCATATGAGGACATACACAGTTTAAGCTATTAAAAACATGGTCCAGCTTACTGATGACATTCTGGCCAGTGTATACTGACATTCTTAAAGTGTCACCTGTCCTTTAAGTCAAAAATATAATTTCTAAGGCTTAATTTGGCTGTAACATACACACAGACACATACACAGCAGTCACAAGGACAATCACCATAGTATTGCTATGTGTGTATTCTTTTTTTATGAACTTTAAAGATTTACAACAATGCTTATTAAATGTTAAAATAATATGAAAATTAAAACACTCTGCTACACAGTGAGCAGTATGACCTACATCAGAAAAGCAGTTTCTTCATTTAACGCTTATTCATAATGAATTAAGTCAAACTGGTGTACATAGAGGTCCAGTTTAGGAGTATCAAACTGATAGTGTTGCCTTTCTAATCAATATCAAATCCTATGAATTACAATAACTAGAATTAATATCAAAAATTATTTGCAATGTACCTGTGGCTTTATAAATTCTCAGAACAATCATATGATAGATGGATAGATGAATATATAGATGGATAAATAAATTTCACATCATTTTACAAATGAGAAACTTCTCACTATACAAATACTAATAACTTTTTAATCCTCTGCTTGCTAAAAGTTTAATTAAAGCCCAAAGATCTTAATTGTCTCAAAGGCTAGCATTTTATTGAATACTGTAAACTCAAGGTACAATTATAAATTTTCCATTTAAAAAAACCTGTGTTCTGGTTATCTGTAACTGTAGACACTTGAAGTACAGGGTATTTAAATGCATGAATCAATTTATCAGATAATTAATCAATTTGACAAAATGTGGAAGGAGACAAAAATATAGGTGAGTAGCTTATTCAGACCCAAAACTTTGAGTAAAAATGTATACTATGTTCATGAATAAATTTTTTAAGGTTTTATACCAAACTAACAAACTCTAAAATAATATTAGTTCTGTATTTTACCATGAAAAGCATGCCTTCACAACAACTTGAAAGACTAGTATGAAATTAAAGTTCTCAGACCCTTCAGATACTTGTGTATGAATGTGCTGACCAGTGGAAAGTCAGACCCCAGCTCCATGTCCCCAGCCTCCAGCTTGCTCCCAGTGCTTCTTATCCCTGTCTTTTCTTACTCTTGGAGGGACCTCATGTTCACAAGTGTAAACATCCCAGCTCTAGTTTTAAGCTCCATTCAAACCCCTCTCTAAAGAGCCTTCCCTTGGCTATGCCTGGGCCTACAAGCACTTATATGATGCTATATTCTGCCCAAAGGGTGACAGACTCAAAGAAAAGGCCCATACAGGAACTGGGACCTGACTCTGAGCCATTTGAGCAAGACTTTCCAAGGTCCTACATACCTAGAATGTCCCCTTCCTCCAGAAGGGGATTTGTGGGCTCTGGGTGGTCATGACTTATTAGCTATAAAGACTCCTCCCAAGGCATGGCTCCTGTCTCCTTGGCATAAAGATGATAATGCTCACATTACATATTAAATATAACCACTTTCTTCTATTTGTTGGCATAGTCCATAAATCCTAGCTAACATAAATATACATGGTCATCATCACCATCATCATCTTTCTAGCAATTACTTCTGTCTCAAGAATATCAGCTCATACATTTTAGAGCCCTCGCTATCCTCATTTTAATAATCGTTGTATAGGAGGGCTGTGCTTTTTCCACAGGTCTGACAAGGCACACATAAACCATTCTGTCACTGGATTATTTCTTCTAAAACCAGGAAAAGACAACAGGTCTATTTGTAACATAGAAACCTGGAGGTATGAGACATGAGAAGCTATTATTTTCAACCATCTGGACAAAAATCAAAGAAAACGATGCCAGTCTGGAGAAGCAGGGAAGGGGGATTGAAAATCCTAAACAATGCCTAGGATCCTGTTAGAACTGATCCCATCTCAACATGATGCTTTCCTCCAAGACATAGGGACCTTATAATACAACCCTTTTTGAGCTTATTCAAAATTCTAAATTATATAGACATTGTCAAAAAAAAACCCAGGTATGAGAACTGTAGAAATTGCCATAGCGTACTGGAGAACACGCTGCTTTCACTCTTTCTGAGCGTATCATTTATTTTGCACTAGTTTGAGAGCAGCTTGCTTCTTCACACTGTGATGGGTTTTCAGTCTCTAACCTGTGAGTACAGGGGACCCCTGTGAGTGCTAGAGGCCATATGGTGCTTCTCTGTGGTCATATGGAAAACCAGCTGGGCTGCTTGAAGATTTATGGTCAATTTTCTATGCTCAAAGGCCAGAAACCCACTGAACAATGGCTCTTTCTGAGTTGCTCTGTGAGGGAAATACTATCTATTGTAAAGTTCCCTTGTCACCGGGAGAAGTTATTAACTCAAGTTACAAAAGTTTATATTTCAAATGAGCCCTTTAGTTGACAATAAAATTAATAAGTGTTTTTTTAAGCTATAATCTTCTAAATAAACATATCGACAGACAAATAAACTCACAGAACACACCCTCACACACACACACATACACTATCAAACTTACCCATATGATTTAAGTAAACACTGCCCTAGGACTTATGTATAATAACCATTATATTCAAATTGTTTTCCTGCTATATTTCATGTTGGTTTTATGTTAAGTGGGACAAGTTTGGAAAATATTTCATAAATCTAATTGCCCTAAAATGGTGGGTAACTGCTTTTGGGAAAATATTGCATTTTCTACAGGTTCTCTGTAGTATAAAGATTACTCCATTTATTGATATATTTTTGCATGTTTACCATGCCTATTGGCTTGTGCACATGTTTTATATGCAACTTGTTCCAGGAAGAATTTGAGAAAGAATCTCTATAAAATACTTTTACTAGCTTGAGTAAAAGACTTCTTTATTAATACATTTTCTTTTTTTTTTAATTTATTTTTATTGTTTCTGACAGAGAGAAAGAGAGAGAGACAGAGAGAGGCAGAGGGAAGGGGGAGGGCCCAGAGAAGTCTCCATAGTTGACAGCATTAGTTTTCCATATAGTTCCACTCCACAGGTGGGCACAGGGCTGCACAGGGCAGAAATTGAGCCAGGAGCCTCCTGCATAGGCCCTGGCAAGAACTAAATTGGGTGCACACCCCAGTTCAGCATATGGGTCTGCATGGGCCGGGGCCAGGATTTGATCCTCGGGCTCTGGGGCTGCAAAGCGAGCACTTAAACTGCTGAGCCATCCCAGCTTCCCCAGTACTTCATTTTCAATATTGGTATTCTAGAAGAGGGTTGGACCTTTATAAGACAAATGGAATATAGTTATATCCAACTCTGTTACCTATAGGACTCTGCATATAATGATGAGACTACTTAAAGTGAGACCGAGACTCAATTACAAATGGGGCCATTAATTTTCTAATCTTCTAATTTCTTTAGAATAAAAATTTGGGATTAACAAATTAACAAGGGATACTGGGATCACTCAGCAGGTTGAGCACTTGCTTTGCAACCAGGAGGTCCGAGGATCAAATCCCAGCCCCAGCCTGTACAAGCCCAAGTGCTGAACTGTGGCACAGCTGGTAACTGGTGGGATGGCATGAAGGTTCTCACCTCCCATGAAGGAGGTCCCTGGTCTGGACCCTGACCCACGTGGCCCCACATCCACTGTGTGCAATGAAATCATGTCACAGCTAACAATGTACAATTTTTTTTTTAACTGAACTGGAGGCCTCACTGCATTCGGGAAGCACACCCCAGTTTACCTTATGGGTAAGCACAGACCGGGGCCGGGACTCGATCCTCGGTCCCCAGGGCTTCAAAGCTAGCGCTTAACCCGCTGAGCCATCCCGGCTTCCCATGATGTGCAACTATGGAGACTGCTCTGGGCCCTCTCTCCCCCCCCCCTCTCTCTCTCTATCTCTATCTCTTTCTCTCTCTCTCTTTCTTACCTTCTCTCAAAAACAATAAAATAAATCTTTAAAAATATAAAATAAGAATAAACAATATTTATGTTACATTGCATCAAATGTCACATTTGAAATATATACCTCCATAGATTTTACATATCAGAATATACTCTAAACTATATTGAAATATCTGATATTTTTATCTTTATGAATTGATGACATATAGTCATTTAAGTCTGTTTACATGATTGTTTTGTACTAGAAAGTCGATGTTGCTTATTTCATTTTTATGGAGACTCTTTATAAGGATCCTTAATTATAATAAATTATAAAATCTCAAATGAGTTACAAAATAATTTAGATAAAACGTTTCAACAAAATTCCAAATAATCAATTACCTAAACCTAGCTGACTTCAACAAAAGAGAAATCAGACCAATGCTCCCACACCAGTTATATGGTTTATATATGCACATCTCAATACCACTACAGAGAAAATAAATATCTATTTTATAAATAATTTTAAAATGTATTTACTGTCAAAACAAGTCAATAAACTTTAAATTTGATATTTATCATTTAATTAATAAAAAAATTTTATAATATACTGCCAATGAACAGTAACCTTATAAAAGTATAATCTATTTTTTTGTACTCTGACATACCTTTTTCAAGAATATAATTAATATCAAAAAACCATTAAAACACAATAAAAACAAATAGTATTTTTATTAAATTTAATATAATGTAGCAATTTTTCTATCAGTGCTAAAAAAATGAGAGAAGAAAAAATTGTTTAATAGCAATAATGTTGCAATAACTAGGTATATTCCAGGTGGATACTAGACTAATCATAAGGATCACTGCATAAGTTATATATATATGTCTAATCATTATGCTGTACCTGAAGCTAATATAAAATAATATTAAGTGTCAACTGTAACTGAAAAAACAAATTAAAAAACAATTATGAGAAATAAAAATGTAATATTTACAGATAAAAATTAAAATACCTAGATAAATGTTATTACTAATATTAATATATTATCAATTTAAAGATATTTTAAATTTTAGTGAGGTTTTCTTATATCTACTTAGCATTCTTTTTTTTTTTTTAAGATTTATTTTATTGTTTTTAACAAAGACAGAGAGACAGAGACGGAGGAAGACACAGAGAAAGCGGGGTGGGCCCAGAGCAGTCTCCATAGTTGTACATCATCAGATTTTGACATGGTTTTGTTCCACACAGGTGAGCGAGGGCCAGGCAAGGTGGGAACTGAACTGGCAACTCCTGCACGGGAAGCACACCCCAGATCAGCATATGGGTCCAC
This sequence comes from Craseonycteris thonglongyai, assembly GCA_004027555.1. NCBI lineage: Eukaryota > Metazoa > Chordata > Mammalia > Chiroptera > Craseonycteridae > Craseonycteris > Craseonycteris thonglongyai. The sequence goes on along the minus strand of PVKE010048262.1, from coordinate 6,058 downwards.
ATGGGTTGGGGACAGGATTAGATCCTCGGTCCCCAGGGCTGCAAAGTGAGCACTTAACATACTGTACCATCCTGGCTTCCCCTACTTACCATTCTTAAAAAAATATTTTTCAGCACCTTTCATCTTTACATAAGAAAAATATTTGCCTCTAAAAATTTACAATAGACATGGATTTCACTCAAATACAAAATTAACATAAAATGGCAGCAGTTGCTCCAATGCTGTATGATTTACTCGTTCTTTATTGTTTGAAGACTGCTATACTCATAGAGATTGTTAAGTCAGGAAGAAAAGAAAAATGTGAACAGGTGATTTCCAGAAAATTATTGATAGAACTATTCATCTGTAAGGACATGTATGCCCTTTATCAAATCCCTGAGCTTCCCTTAATACATCTGTTATTACCAAGGAACACAGCTGTACAAAGTATATATAATATGTAGAATCATAATGTCAGAATTCCTCTCTCAGAAAACATACAGGCAGTATGAGAAAATAAATTCAGTGAGTAAATAGTAAAGTTGCCCTGTAGACAAAATTTATCATAATATACCTATAATATATATAATAATATCAAATGCAAGTAGGAATCCTGAATGTTGATTAAAGTCTGTAAAATATTTTGAAATGGTCACCTTATGAAATTAATCATTAAGTATGCATGCCTTTTTTATTTAGAACATACAGTTCGTGTTTGCTTTTAGATTTTCAGAGTACTAAAACTGTTTTATGTACACTTGTAAGCTTTAACTTGAAAAAGCTTTAGTGTTTATGCTGATTGCTATTCAGTCCTTTCTCTTTATTGCCACTGTTCAATAATGAAACAAGTTAAAAAATTAATTGAGAATTTGGGACATAGCAGTGTTATAGAATCAATGCCTAAAATTATGATGATTAAGGATGTATGTTTTCCAAACTCCAAAATATAATTAGGAAAGATGAAAATGATGTATGAGACTCATATCTCTTTGCACCCCTTCAGTAAAATCAAACATAATGAGCTCCCTGCAGTCATTAAAAATATAAGAGGTGACTTAATTGTTTGGGGGTGGGGGCTCTCAACCTGATGTTTATCCCAGAACTAAGGCTCAGACAAAGCATATTTATCATGTACCGTAGCAAGTGAACCTATGAAATCTATAGAGCAAGATGATATAAATCATCAAACAGTAAATAGTCACTGGGCCTCTGGACTTTTCGAATTCCCACTTCTTCAATGAAGCAATATGGACTCTATAAGAATGGCAGAAGAAAATTTTAATGATCTAGAATAGAGATGACAAACTGGTGGACTAAAGGAGTAAATATTCATTGGGCTTATGGGATTTAAAAAATTCTCATTTCTTTATGAAGCAAATAAATTCTTTATATGGTTGAAAAATATATAAAGAACTACCAAAGAGGTTACACACCAGCAGCCTGAGGGATTTAGCTTAAGAATGTGCTTCATTTGCATTGAACTGAGTAGGTAGGCAGTGCTGATTCCAAATTTAACATGTAAAAATCTTCAGTTTTCCTATGAAAATCCACTTTTAAATTTCTGTTAAATCTAAAAGACTCTGGTACTACGGTATCTCATTAACACACTATAACCACTGCATCTCAGGGGGCACCTTTTACCTTTTCTACGGCTTTGGACCTCCCCTTCTTTAAGTCGTGAAGGTTAGATTTCACGTGGAACCGCCTGAATTCCTTCCTGACCATCCACCCGCTCAATCTCTACCGTTTCCTCCACTATATTCATGGTGGTTATCACTACTGAATGTGTCTTCTGTTTACTTGCCAATGACTAGTCACATTTTTCTGGAACCTTAATACCCAAGTGTAAGAATGTTGGCTGTCTAATCATTTTAGCATGTTCTCCAGAACCTAGTTTATGATAAAGCCTGGTGTACAGAGGAGTCTAAACAAAAGTTACAAATGAACATCACACAGCTCTCTGTTCTCATTTGTTTGCATGCTGTTTTGCTCAAATTAAATTAAAAATATCAAGTTCTTCTTGTAGTTATACCTCTATCACATGTAGCAATTACAAGATTAACAAAGAGGATCACATATGAGTTATACCTGACTTGCTTCACATTTGCTTATCTTTTTTTTTTTTCTTTTAGAACTATTTCTGCTTAAGGTGGGCATAATACCACTGCCTTTAATCACGTGGTCTTTCCATTTCTTGACAATTTTCATTGTCTGTTTATCATTTTTAGCCTTCATAAAAATGTTTATTCAAATGATTTTCACATGCTTCAACAAGTGCTATTTAAAAATCGTTATAGCTTTATGATACACTGCTTCAAACACTCATTCTTATCTAGAACTTTCTTTATAGTACTACATCTTTACTTTTTAATTTTTCTTTTTTTAAAAGATTTATTCTATTGCTTTCGACAGAGAGAAAGAGACAGAGAGAGATAGAAAGAAGGGGGAGGGCCCAGAGCAGTTTTCACAGTTGCACATCATCAGTTTTCGACATGGTTTCATTCCACACGTGCGGGCTGGGTGCCCCCATGCAGGGCAGAAACCAGGTGGGGGCCTCCCATGTGGGAGGTATGCCCCTACTAAGTGAATAAGTAGCACACTTTACTTAGCCACTTTATAGTAGATATTTATTTTATGTATTTGCAGTATTATAAACTATACTGCTAAAACAATTATTTTAAATATTTCCTGGTACACATTTCCAAGATTTACTCTGGAGTAAACTGAACCAATTATATTTCTATTTATTATAATGCATCAATTGGGAAAATATAAAAATAATGCATTTCAAGTAACTGTTAAAATGTAAAATACTTAAATGTTATAATATGTGAAAGAAATCTGCATTGAAAACTATAAAACACTGAAGAGAGAAACTAAGGAAGACTGAAAAATACGGAGAAACATACTATATCATCTACTAGAAAACCCAATACCATTAAAATATTATTTTTAAATTATCTAAAGGTTCAATATAATCTCGACCATGTTGAACTTCTTAACTCAAAAAGTTAATATTATACATTATAAAATTTAATAAAAGTATTATTTATAGTATTGGAATGTTGTGCAAATACTTATCAGTTATTTTTAGCATAAAATGCAAAATCAGAAGATTTATCTTATAGTATTAATGACTCCATTAACTGGGAAGGGCCCAGCTGTTCTATTTCTATTAAACTTTCAGGTGATTAAGATATATGCCAAAATTTGAGAAGAAATAATCACATTGCTGTAATCAGTCAGTTTTAAATTTGTTAAGACTTTAGCTTTTTGGTTTACTAATTAAATTCTGATTGAAGGTGATCCTTGAGTCAAATTCTACAAAAGCCACAACTTGAAATTTTTGCATTTCTGCCCTTACCAGACTACTTCAAATTCTTCCATATCTAGTGTCCTTCAAAAACACATCAGGGGAAGCCTGGATGAATCAGTGAGTAAAGCACTCACTTTGCAGCCCCGGAGACCAAGGATCGAATCCCGGCCATGGCCTGTGGGGCCCCATGTGCTGAACTGGGGTGTGCTACCTGTGCCCCCAGCTCGGTTCTTGCCCCCCAGTTTGGCCCCTGGCTCAAGGGGGCGTGCCTCCCATGTGTGAGTCCCCCAGCCCAATTCCCACCCTGTGCGGCTCCCGCCCACCTGTGTGGAACAAAACCGTGTCAAAAACTGATGATGTACAATTATGGAGCCTGCTCTGGGCCCTCTCCCTTCTCTCTGTCTCTGTCTCTGTCTCTCTGTGTCTCTCTCTGTCTTTGTCAAAAATAAAATAAAACATCAGTCCTTAAAATTAAAAATGTAAGCCTAATTATTTTATGTGCAAATTTTACAAATAATCATAATAACTGTCTGTTAAAATGATATTGAAAAAGGAAATTTTGTCCAATACTTCACAAGACAGCAATGATTTCACAATGTTTGTGAAAGCTATGGAAACGTGAGTTGTAACAGAATTTTATTGTTATACGAATTGAATATTGTCTGATAGAATTGGCAAAGGACAATAAACTTAGAGTTATTTGACTATTTGTTTTAAAAGTTGCCACTGCCAAGTGTTGAGAAAGCCATAAAATCTAGCTAATGGATCTAGTACTATACCACAGGGTATATCTTTCTCTCTGAACCATCTGAAAAGCAACTAATGCCCCAAAGCATGAGAATTGATAGCCCTGTTAATTTTTATCCTTGCCAGCATAGGTCTTTAAAACATTTTATAACTTATAAATCAGACATGTCAATGTTTACATCAGAATACAAAGTGGTAGCCACAATCAGAGCCCAAGTGCCTAATCTTCTCATGTTACATATTGCATATTGTCTGTGCTGCAATTATGTCGAGAGTAACACAAACAAAAAAAAATGAAGTGAATTCAAATTCAGTATGTCTCAACAGGATAAGTATCTGTAGTATTACCAATTCTGATATATATGTGAAGTGTTGTATATGTCGTTCAGTCAATGTTTGCTTAGATCAGTAACTCACTCAGGCTGTGTAATAGATTTTAAAAGCACATCATCTGCAGCATTATGCTTGTCTATGAAACAGAATTTAAAGATAATATGAGCAAGACATTTATAACCAAAAGTCAAAAATTTTATATTTAAATTTGTTTTAGCTGTTACCTTACAAACGTGCACCTTTACAAAGCAGAAATCTCCTCTACAGTATCCCCTGCAGCATATGCTCCTGCATCACAAACAAGGATGAAATAAAAACTCGGATGAACCTCAGTACCTTCCTAGGTACCTCTCAATATTATTACCTCTCAATATTTTGAGAAAATAAACTTTTTAAACGTTGCGACTCATAAAAGCTTGGGGCATGAGCATATATACAAGCATTTCAAAGACAAGAATAGTATTAAATGCCAACAGAAATGAGGAACAGCATCTTGGTATTATAATAACGTCAAGCTGTGATTAGGGATGCTCCTCTCCTAGGGGTTCCTTAACAAGCAAGCACCATACAAAATGAAAAAGTCACAACAAAAAGAGAATCCAGCCTTATCAGTGTGTTTTAAAATAAGATGTGCTTGTTTCCTTCTCCTTAGATGTGAAATGTTCAGATCCGAAGACAGACAGGTTGAGAACCCTGCCTACATCTGTGGCTCTATGGAAGCAGGAGGCAGAAAGATGAAAAGGTTGAGCAGTCCTGAATAAAGACTGCAGCCTTTCTTATACTGGTTTAAAACATGAGCCATAGAAGTGCAAGGATACTACCAAGGTACCTGATGCAGAAGGTTGTGCCTGATAACCAGAGCTGTGTATACAATACTCACATCAAATGTCCCCACCTTGACCACTGGAACTAGCAGTTTCGTGCTGGGAGGGTCTTTTGAGGGCAAGTATGGCAGATATGCAGAAGAGCATCATTAGCTGAAGGGATAGATTCTACTGTCTCACTAATGGCAAACCTGATTCTGATATGATACCTACATTGTCCTCAAATAGGAGGATTGGAGGATGATTTTTCTTACGGCAAACATTTTAAGTTTCACATTAAAATAGATAATATATTTTGAACAAATATAAGACTTCACCAAATTTTAAAATAAAACACAGAAATTCAAAGAGTTTGTTTTACATTGGGCCACAGCACGTTTCAATGCCAGAAATCTTGCAGTACATTTGGAGCTCCCTATCCATTAGAGCTACTACCTTGGTAAAAATATTTTATAAGTCATAGTCTAAGGACAAAGCTCTCAATCTGAACTTGTCTTATGAACCCACACAGCACTTACCAGATGTGAGGCATAGTCATAGTATAGTATTTCTATGCATCATTTTCCCTTTCCTGAGACAGAAATAACTAATATCTAAATAGAAAAATGCTTGCAAAATAGTAAAGTATGTAACGAGCTTTCAAACAAAGAATTGCCTTCTGAAACCATCAACAAAGCAAAGAGGCAACCAACCAACTGGGAGAAAATATTTGCAAACAATGCCTCTGATAAAGGGCTAATATCAAAAATATATAAAGAACTTGTACAACTCAACAAGAAAAAAACAAGCAATCCAATTAAAAAATGGGCAGATGACTTTAACAGACACTTCTCTCAGGAAGACATACATATGGCCAACA
>PVKE010048261.1:0-11650 GCA_004027555.1 Craseonycteris thonglongyai | reverse complement strand
CCCCCCCCCCCCCCCCCCCCCCCCCGTCAATGGTGTCCTGCTTTACCAATGTTAAAATCTGGTCACCTTAACTAGATCCCTCTGCTCGCCTCAGCGGGAAAAGTAGGGGTGGGGCTTGTATTTTGTTGGGACAGGCGCAGGTCTGTTTGCATCACAGTGTAATGGCAGTTTCCCTCTGCTGGCTTCAGCAGGAAAGTTGGGGGCAGGGTTTCTTGGGACAGGCACAGGTCTGATTGCGTCACAGGGTCATGGCGGCTTCCCAGCAGCAGCTCACTGAAGGCAGGCGCTGGGTGAAGTTGGCGGGGCAAGCCCTGGGAGACAGCAAGGGAATGCAGCCAGACTCTGTGTCCATGGCCACACAGTGCTCTGGTTGGGGCCCCACCTCATCGAGGGCCACTCTGCATCTCAGCCGCCAGCACATGGCCGCTGTCAGCACTCCAGCCACCGGAACACCCGCCTCCAGCTCAAGTGGCCAGGCTTACATTGCGTGGGCCCCCAGTTCCAGCCGCCCAACCCATGCACCGGCAGTCGGATCCTCACTCCGGTCACCCACACCGATCTGTGGCTGCTGCTGGTGCCTCACTCTGGCTTCCTGCCCCACACTCTGGCCACCCTCACCACACCGCAGCTGCTCCCCCTGCACTCCCACCGAGGCCTCTCGCCACCATCAGCCACACCCGCTTTCGCCGTCCACCCAGCGCTCTGGCTGCCTGCGCCTCTGCCTTTGTCCCTTCCAGGCCTCCAACCCATCCAGAGTCGCTCTGCACCTCGACCCGCACCCTGACGCCCCCACCTCAATCAATCTCTCCTCTGCTGGTCTCCAGGTCAGCCTCTGGGTCAGTCACCAGGTAGGTCTCCGGGTTGTGCTCCCCAGCACGTCTTTGCACTGCTCCCTTTCTTTCTCACTCACCTCCGTTTCTCCGGCTTTAGGTATTTTCTTGTGATGAGTGGGTTCCTCCGCTGAGGCTATGTGTTGCTTAGGGATTCTCTGGTTGAATTTTAGTTGTTTAAATTGTCTTTCCAGGAGAGGTTTCAAGAGCTCCTCTCACGCCGCCATCTTGATGACATCTATCTGTTTCAAAAACAAAATACCAATTTTTTAATGGGCAAATTTGAAAAACAAGTGCAGCATTGGCAGAAGTGTATTAAGTGTGCGGTTGTTTTCTAGAAAAAATAATTATGCAGCTTTCAAAATAAATGATGTAGGTATATATATATATATATATATATATATATATATTTTTTTTTTTTTTAATTTCATTAAAATATCTTCCCTATTCATTTTCCATTTAAGTGGAGGCAAAATTTATCAGCCTGTTCTCATATTTTATATTAGTTTCAGGTATACAGCATAGTAGTTGGAAATTTATATAATTCATGAAGTTATCCCACTGATTAGTCTAGTATCCACCTGGCACTATACATAGTTATTACCATATTATTGACTATATTCCCTGTTATACTTTACATCCCCATGACCATTTTGTAACTACAAATTTGTACTTCTTTTTTTTAAGATTTATTTTTTGCTTAAGATGTGTGTGTGTGTTGGGTGGGGGGAGGGGGCTCAGAACAGTCACCATAGCTGTACATCATTAGTTGTGACATAGTTTTATTCCACACAAGTGGATAAGGGGCCTTGAAGTGTGAGAGTTGAAGTGGGGCCTCCTGCATGAGAGGGTAGAACCTTTGTCACCATCTGGTGATTACCAGTTGCACCAAAGTTTAGCATATGGGTCTGCATGGGCCAGGGCTGGGATTCAATCCCCAGACCTTGCAGTTGCAAGGCAAGTGCTCAAACTACTGAGCTATCCCAGCATCCTTAATTTGTACATTTAAATCCTTTTATCTTTCTCACCTGCCCCCACCCCCAACATCCTCTTATCTGGCAATCATCAGTTTGTTCTCTGTATCTATGTGTCTGTTTGTTTTGTTTGTTCATTTACTTTGTTCTTTAAATTCCACACATAAGTGAGATTATATGATATTTATCTTTCTCTGTTGGACTTATTATATTTAGCATAATACTCTCTAGTTCCATCCATGTTGTTGCAAATGATGAGATTTTATTCTTTTTTATGACTGAGTAATATTCCATTCTATATATGTACCATTTCTTTATCCAAACATCTATTGATGGCTATTGTAAACAATGCTGCAATGAACATGAGGGTGTATGTATTTTTTCAAATTAGTATTTTAGATTTCTTCAGATAAATGTCCAGGAGTGGAATTGCTGGGTCATAACATAGTTCTATTATTTCTTGAGAAACCTCCATACTGTTTTCCATAGTGGCTGCACGAATTTGTAATCCCACACACACTGTGTGAGGGTTCCCTTTTCTCCCATCCTCACCAGCATTTGCTGTTTGTTGGTTTATTGATCATAGCCATTTTGACAGGTGTGAGATGATATCTCATTTTGGTATTGATTTGCATTTCCCAGATAAGTAGTGATGTTAAACATATTTTCATTTGCTTGTTGGCCATCTGTATGCCTTCCTTGGAAAAATGTCTATTCAAAGCCTCTGCCCATTTCTAATCAGATTGTTTGGGATTTTGTTGTTGTTGTTGTTGTTGGTGGTGGTGAGTCATGTGAGTTCTTTATATAGTTTGTATATTAACCCCTTACCAGAAGTTTCATTTGCAAATATCTTCTCCCATTTGGTTGGTTGCCCTTTTTGTTTTGTTGATGATTTCTTTTGTTGTACAGAAGCTATTTAGCTTGGTGTAGTCATTTTGTTTTTGCTTTTGTTTCCCTTGCTTTTGGAGTCAAATTCACAAAAACACTACAGAGACCAATGTCCAAAAACTTAGTGCCTATGTTTTCTTCTATAAACTTTATTGTCTCAAGTCTTACATCAAAGTTTTTAATTCATTCTAAGTTATTTTTTTTTTTGTGTGTATTGTGTAATACAGTGGTCTATATTATTTTGCATATGGCTGCCCAGTTTTTCCAACACCCTTTATTGAAGAGACTTTCCTTTCTCCATTAATTCTTGGCTCCTCTGTCATAAATTAGTTTCCCATATATTTGTGGGTTTATTTTTTTGGTTTGTGTGTCTGCTCTTCTGCAAATACTATTCTGTTTTGATTACTATAGTTTTGTAGTATATGTGATTTGAAATTGGGGTATGTGATACCTCTGGCTTTGTTATTTTTTCTTAGAACTGTTTTGGCTTTTCACGGTCTTTTGTGATTGCGTAAAATTTTTAGAATTTTTTGTTCTACTTTTGTGAAAAATGTCATTGTGATTTGATATTGATTGCATTTAATATGTAGATTGTTTTAGGTAATAAAGACATTTTAACAATGTTAGATCTTCCAATCCATGAACATGAGATATCTTTCCATTTCTTTATGTCTTCTTCAATGTCTTTCAACAATATCCTGCAGTTTTTAGTGTACAGGTCTTTCCTCTTTTATGTTAAGTTTATTCCGATGTGTTTTATCCTTTTGTTGAAATTGTAAATAAGATTGTTTTCTAAATTTCCCTTTCTGACCATTCATTATTAGTATAGAGAAACACTACAGAATTTTGTATACTGATTTTGTATACTGCAACTTTATTCATTCATGTTTTAAAATAATTTTTTTGGCGGGGGAAGCCAGGATGGCTCAGTGGGTTGAGCGCTCACTTTGCAGCGCCAAGGACCCAGGATCGAGTCCCTGCCCCAGCTCGTGTGGACCCATGTGCTGAACTGGGGAGTGCCCCCAGTTCAGTTCTCTCTCTGTCTCTGTATATCTCTCTCTCTCTCTCTGTCAAAAACAATAAAAAATAAAAATAAATAAATAAATAAATAAATAAATAAATAAATAAAAATATTTTTTTTGGTAGAGCCTTAGAGTTTTCTCTATATAAAATCATGTCATCATCAAATAGTGACAGTTTTATTTCTTCCTTTCCAATATGGATGCATTTTATTTCATTTTCTTGCCTAACTGTTCTTACTAGGACTTCCAGTACTATATTGAATAAAAGTGGTGAGAGTGGGTATTCTTGTATTGTTTCTAATCTTTCAGTTTTTCACTGTTGTGTATGATGTTAGCTGTAGGTTTGTCATATATAGCCTGCATTATCTTAAGGTACTTTTCTTCTATATCCATTTTTTGAGACGTTTTATCATGAATGAATGCTGTATCTTGTCAAACACTTTTTCAACATTTATTGATAATATCATGTGCTTTTTATCCTTTATTTTGTTAATGTAATGCATCACATTGATCATTAGATTTTGAACCATTTTTTTGATCCTGGAATGAATACCACTTCATCATGGTATATGATTCTTTTAATGTATTGCTGTATTTGATATCCTAGTATTTTGTTGAGAATTTTTACAGCTATTCTCAGAGATTGGCCTGTGATTTTTTTTCTGTGTGATGTTCTTGCCCAGATTTTGTATCAGGGTAATGTTGGTCTTATAAAATGAGTTAGGAAGCATTCCCTAATCTTCTATTTCTTGGAAGACTTTGAGAAGGATAGGTATTAAATCTTTAAATGTTTGGTTGAATTCACCAGTGAAGCCATGTGGCCCTGGATTTTTGTTTTTTAGGAGATTTTTTAAATTACTATTTCAATTTTCTTACTGGTGATTGGTCTATTCAGGTTTTATAATTCTTCATGATTCAGTCTAAGAAGATTTTATGCTTCTGAGCATTTGTCCATTTCTTCTGGGTTGCCCAATTTGGTGTCATATACTTTCACTGTGTTTTTTTACAATCCTTTTTATTTCTGTGGTATCTATTGTAACTTCTCTTTCATTACTGATTTTATTTAGTTGAATCTTCTCTATTTTTCTTAGTGAGTCTAGTTAAAGGTTTGTCAATTCAGTTTATCTTTTCAAAGAACCAGGTCTTTGTTTCATTAAGTTTTTCTATTATCTTTTTATTCTTTATTTTATTCATTTCTGCTCTGATTTTTATTACCTTCCTTATACTGACTGGAATTTATCTCTTCTTAATCTTTTTTTTAAGGTGTAATATTAGATTGCTTGTGTTTTTTTTTGTTTCTTGATGTAGTCCTTTATTGTTATAAACATCCCTCTTAGTACTATTTTTGCTGCATCCCAAAGATTTTATGGTGTTGCACTTTCATTTTCATTTGTTTCTATGTATCTTTTCATTTCTTCTTTTATTTCTTAATTGACCCAATAGTTGTTCAGTTGCATGTTTTTTAATGCCCACATACTTATGATTTCTCCATCTTTCTTCTTGTAGTGGATTTCTAGTTTCATACTGCTTTGTTGGAAAAGATACTTGATATGATTTCAATCTACTTAAATTTATTAAATCTTGTTTTGTGTACTAACATATGGTCTATCCTTGAAAATGTTCCAAGTGCACTTGAGAAAATGTGTATTCTATCAATTTGGAGTAGAAAATTCTATAAATATCTATTAAGTTCATCTGATCTAATATAATACATCATTTAAGGTTGATGCTTCATTGATGATTTTCTTTCTGGATGATCTATTCATTGGTTACAAGTGGTGTATGAATATCTCCTACTTTTATTGAGTTAGTTGCCTATTTCTCCCTTTAGGTCTGTTAATAACTGCTTTGTATTAGTATATTTTCCTGCTCCTGGGTTGGGTGCATATATATTAATAAATATTTTGTCTTCTTGATGAATTGCCCCTTTTATGGATATAAAATGTTTATCTTTGTTTGTCTTGAAATATATATTGAATGCTATAAGTAGGCTATACCTGCTTTTCTCTGGACACCATTTACTTGGGGTATCATCTTCTACCACTTCACTTTGAGTGTATATTTGTCTTTGATGCTGAGATGTGTCTTTTGAAGACAGGATGTAGTTGGATCTTGTTTTTAATCCATCCAGCTACTCTGTGCCTTAAATTGGTGAGTTCAGTCCAGTTACATTTATAATAATTATTGACATATGAGGACTTACTTTTGCCATTTTATCTTCTGTTTTCCAATCACTCTGTATTTGCAGTTTTTCTTTTCCCTTGTGTTTCTGTCTGCTATTATCGTTTAGTGGTTTCCTATGATGTTTTTCTCTGTTTCCTTTTTTTATGTGTATTAGTATCTCATCTCTGAATTTTTCTTTTGTGGTTAACATGACATTTGTATAAAATGTCTCATAGATAACATAGTCTTTTTTATTCTGATGCTATCTTATCTTCATTTACCTATTCAAGTTATTTCATTTTTCTCCTCTCCTTTTATGTTTTGTTGTCACAACTTGTCCTTTTTTTATGTTGTGTGCTCATTGCAAATTTGTAGTGTCTGCAGTTATTTTAATGCTTTTCCCTTTAACCTTTATGTTATAATTAAGTATTTAACATCCTATCTGAAATAGAGTTTCAATTCTGTACTTCTGCCTATGTTTGTCAACTTACTCAAAGTTTTTTGTATTTTTGTCTTTTTCTTTCAGTTATAAAATCTCCTTTCAACATTTCTTGTAAGGCAAGCATTATGGTGGTAAATTACCTCAGCACATTTTGTCTGGAAAAACCTTTACTTCTTCTTCATATATAAAGAATAACTTTGCCAGATATATTACTTTTGGCTGGTCACTTTTATCTTTCAATACTTTGAATATATAAATTCATTCTTTCCTGGCCTATAGGGCATTTGCTGAGAAATCTGATGATAACCTGATAGGGTTCCCTTTGTAATTCATCATCTATTTTCCTCTGGCTCTCTTGAGAATTCTTTCTTTAACATTAACTTTTGACAATTTTAATATAATGTGTCTTGAAGAAGGTCATTTTACATTGATATTATTAGGCATCTTGTTAGGTTGTTGTACTTGAATGTCCAATTCCTCACCTAAATTTTAGAAGATCTCATCAACTATTTATTTGAAGAGGTTCTCTGTTTTCTTTTTCCTCTCTCTTTCTGGGATGCCTATTATTATAATTATTATTATACAATATGTTTTAAATAACTAATCAGTCAAATTGGAAATCAAATTGAAAATCAGATTATACTTTTAAATGTATGAAAATGAAGACATAACATACCAAAATTTATGGGACACAGCTAAAGCAGTGCTTAGACAGAAATTTATGGCTGCATATGCTTATATCAAGAAAGAAAATATCTCCAATTAATATCCTAATCTTTCACCTTAAGACACTGAAAAGGGAAAGAAAAAATAAACCTAAAGCAAGAGGAAGGAGGGAAAAATTATTAAAATGAAAATTAATAAAATAGAATTAGAGGATACTGGGATTTCTTGATAGGTTGATCACTTGCCTTGCAATTGCAAGATCCAGAGATCAAATCCCAGCCCCAGCCTGTGCAAACCCATATGCTGAACTGTGGCACAACTGGGAGTTGCTATGATGACACAGCAGAGAAGGTACTCACCTCTCATACAGGAGGCCCTGTTTCAGTTCCTGCCTTGTGCATTTCCACGTCTACCTGTGTGGAATGAAACCATGTCACAACTAATGATGTATAACTATGGAGACTGCTCTGGGCCCTCCCTCTTCTCTCTCTCTCTCTCTCTCTCTCCCTCTGTCTCTCTCTTTCACTCTCTCTCACCTTCTCTCAAACAATAAAATAAATCTTTGAGGAAGCTGGGATGGCTCAGCAGATTAAGCGCTCACTTTGAAGCCCTGGAGCCTGGGGATCAAATCCCGGGTCTGGCCCATGCAGACCCATATGCTTAACTGGGGAATGCCCCCAGTTCAGTTCTTGCTGGGGCCTATGCAGGAGGCTCTCAGCCCAGTTCCTATCCTGTGCAGCCCTGCGCCCACCTGTGGCACAAAACTATATGGAAAACTAATGCTGTCAACTGTGGAGACTGCTCTGGGCCCTCCCCCTTCTCTCTGTCTGTCTCTGTCTGCCTCTCTCTCTGTCAAAAACCAATAAAAAAATAAAGGAAACTATGTAATTGCTACCAATCAATGTCACCCCATTAAATTTAACAATAAAAATATAATAAATAAATAAAATAAAAAGTGAAAATAAAATATAAAAACAATAGAGAAAATTAATGAAGTCAAAAGCTATTTCTTTGAAAAGATCAACAAAATTAACAAATCTTTAGCTAGATTGACCAAGAGAAAAAGTGAAAACTCATATTCTCGGAATCAAAAATAAAACAGAGGATATTACTGAACACCTTAGAGAAATAAAGAGGATTATAAAGGAGTACTATGAACACCAACAAATTATACAACTTAGATGATGTATAATTTGATGCTAGGAATGATAAAACAAGGGATCACAATCTGGATGGCCTAAAACAACAAGAACTTATTTTCTCAGAATTCTGGGTATCAAAGACTGAAATCAAGGTATCAGGGGCTGTGCTTTCTCTCAGTCTTTAGGAGGAAGATCCTTACTTGCTTCTTCCTAGATTCTGTTATTTCCAGAAATCCTTGATATATCTTGATATGTGGATACATCACTCTAATCTTCACTTCTGTCATCACATGGCATTCGCCCTTTGTATTTCTGTCCACACTTTCTTCTTCTTTTTTTTTAAGATTTATTTTCATTGTTTTTGACAGAGAGAGAGATACAGAGACAGAGATAAGGGGGAGGGCCCAGAACAGTCTCCATAGTTGCACATCATTGGTTTTTCCACATAGTTTCATTCCACAGGTGGGCGAGGCTGCACAGGGCAGGAACTGGGCCGGGGTCTTCACCTTGGTGAGAACTGAACTGGGAGTACTCCCCAGCTCAGCATATGGGTCAGCACGGGCCGGGGCCTGGATTCCATCCTCGGCCCCCAGGGCTGCAAAGTGAGTGCTTAACCCACTGAGCCATCCCGGCTTCCCCTTTCTTGTTTTTATAAGGACAACAATCATTAAATTAACATTAATTCTAATCAAGTATTGCCTCATCTTAATTTAATACATCTTCAAAAACACTACTTCCAAGTAAATTCGTATTATCAGGTTCCAGGAGTTAGTACTTCAACATAGTTTTTGGGTATCAGAATTCTACTCATACCAGATTAGATGAAAAAATTCTTATAAAAACATAAATTACTGAAACTGACTCAAGAAGAAGCAGATAATCTGAATAGACATAGCAAGTTAAGAAATTGAGTTAGTAGTAAGTAAAATTACCTACTAAGAAAATCCCAGGTTGAGATAACTTTACTGCTAAATTTTGCCAAACATTTAAAGAATGCCAATTATTCACAAAGTCTTCAAAAAAAATAGAATGGGGAAATAGTTCTCAACTCATTGTATATGGCCAGTTCATCCTGATTCCAAAACCAAACACATCAAAAACAGAAAACTACAGCCCAATGTCTCTTATGAATATAGATGCAAAAGTCCTTAACAAAATCTTAGAAAACTGGAGCTAAAAACATGTAAAAATAATAACACGTGATGGCCAAGTGGTACTAGTACAAAAATTTACATAGAGGTCACAGAATAGAATCAAGAATCCAGAAGTTTACCAACAAATCTATGATTGATTTTTTACAAGAGTTCCAAAAGCAGTCCACGAGGGAAAATATTGTCTTTTCAACAAATGTTGCTGGGAGAACTGGGAAGCCGCATGCCAAAGAATGGTGTTGGACCCTTACCTCACAGCATATACAAAATTAATTTGAAATGGATCAAATACCTAAACATAAAAATCAAAAATACAAAACACTTAGAAGAAAACATTGGAGTAAATAATCATGACTTTGGATTTGGGAAAATATTTTTTAGATATGACACCAAAAGCATGAGCAAAACAGCAACAAAAGATGTATTGCAGGGTGCTCAATAGGTTGAGCACTTGCCTTGCAGCTGTGAGGTCTGGGTATCAAATCCTGGCCCTGGTCCATGCAAACCCATACGCTGAACTGTGGTGCAACTGGTAACCACTGGGATGGCAGCAAATGTTCTCTCCTACCATGAGGGAGGCCACCAGTTCAATTTCTGCACTGTGCAGCCTCACATCCACCTGTGTGGAATGAAACTATGTCACAACTAATGATGTACTACTATGGAGACTGCTCTGGGCCCTCCCACACCCCAACTCTCTTTCCCTCAAACAAAAAATAAATTTATTTAAAAGTTCATAAAACAGACCTCATTGACATTTAAAACATTTAGTGCTTCAAAGGACTCCATGAGTAAAGTGAAAAGACAGCCCAGAGAATGTAAGAAAATATTTGCAAAATACATATTGGCTAATGGACATGTATCTGGAATATATAAAGAACTCTTATGGGGAAGCTGGGATGGCTCAGTGGGTTAGGCGCTCACTTTGCAGCGCTGGGGACCAGGGATTGAATCCCGGCCCCGGCCCGTGCGGAACCATATGCTGAACTGGGAGCTCCCCCAGTTCGGTTCTCTCTCTGTCTCTGTCTCTGTATCTCTCTCTCTCTCTCTCTGTCAAAACGAAAAATAAATAAATAAATAAATAAAAAGAACTCTTATAATACCACAATAAAAAGACAAATTACCTAATTAAAGATGGGTAAAGGATATCAATAGAAATTTCTCCAAGGAAGATGTACAAATGGCCAATAAACATATGAAAAGATGCTCAACAACTTTAGTCATCAGGGAAAATACACATACACACACACACAACTCCTCAACAGAATAACACTCTGTACCCACTAGGATGGTTAAAATAAAAAAATACAGGGAAGCAGGGATGAATCAATGGGTTAAGTGCTCACTTTGCAGCCTTGGGGTCCAAGAATTGAAAATCCTAGCTAGTGCAGACCCATATGCTGAACTGGGGTGTGCCCCTAGTTTGGTTCTCATTGGGGCAGCTTCCCACGTGGGAGGCCCCTGGCTTGGTTCCTGCCCTGTGTGGCTCCCGCACACCTGTGTGGAACAAAACCATGTTGAAAATTGATGATGTACAATCATGGAGATTGCTCTGGGCCCTCCCCCTTCTCACTGTCTCTTTATCTATGTCTCTCTCTATCAAAATAATAAAATAAATCTTTTTTAAAAAGAATAAAAAATGCAGGTAAAATATAGTATTGGTGATGATGTAGAGAAATTGAAGTACTTATACACTGTTGGTAGATTTGTGAAATGGCATAGCCACTTTGGAAGTCAATTTTGTAGTTCCTCAAGTGATTCAATGTAAAGTTACCACATGTGTACACTCAAAAACTTGTGCATTAATGTGATAGAAATGTTATTCATAATAACAAAAGGTGAAAAAATATGAAATGTTCATTTATTTGATTAATGTATAAGTAAATTATGGTATAGCCATACAATAAATATTATTCAACCATAAAAAGGAATGACATACTGATACATGCTACAACATGAATGAATATTGAAAACACTCCACTGTGTGAAAGAAGCCAATCACAAAAGTCCACATGTTGTGTTTTCATTTATATGAAAGTTCAAAATAGGAAAATATACAGATACAGAAAGTGTGTTAATTGTTCCTTAGGTTCCAGGGTGTGTGGGAGATGGAGGAACAGGATGGTTAACAAAATTGTGCAAAGTATTTTTTCAGTGCTAAACATGCTACAAAATTGACTGAGTGCACAAATCTGTGAAGATATTAAAAATTGCTGATTGATGTACTTTAAATTGGTAACTCTATGGTATATGAATTATAACTCAACAATGCTCAATAAAAGTCTAAGAGTAACATCTCAGTTTCTCACAAATGCCAACACAGGATAAATCCAAAGACCCATAAAATAACTTGGCCTTTGAGATTCTCCAAG
>PVKE010048260.1:0-11650 GCA_004027555.1 Craseonycteris thonglongyai | reverse complement strand
GTGGGGGGAGGGGGGAGTGGGCACCAGATATATCTGGTTGGAGGGGGACCTGATTCTGGGAGCTGGGCACATAATGCGATGCATGGGTGATGTGATGTGGAGTTGTCCATTGGGAAACTGTCTGATTGTTACCAACCAATGTCACCCCATTAAATTTAACAATAAAATATAATAATATTAAAAATAAAATAAAATAAAATAAAAAATAAAATAAAAATAAAAAAAGGACTGAAAGAAATTTGTTTAAGCAAAAGAAAATTTAAGAATCCATGATGGCTATCTTCTAATATGTAAAGAACTATCATGTGGAAAGGTCAAAACTAAAAATAAAAGGTAAATGCTATAGGGTGCCATATGTAGTTCATCAGAGGAATGCCTTTCAACTATAATTTCCCAAAAGAGAACTAGCCATACAGTTAGATGGAAAGTTTTCCACCTCTGGAAATGTTTAAGAAGAGGCATAAATGACATTTGCATGGAAAGCTAGAGAATTCAACTTCCAGATTCTATATTTCTATGTAACTAAAACTAAAATTCAGTTACTCTGCTTCATATTCACAGAATAGTGCTATTTAATATCTATTACAACTAAAATATGATTCACGCAGAGTGTAACCATGTATAAAAAGAAACAAAGGAATTTCTGAAAGTTACCCCCAAATGTTAGAGAGTTTGCCTTTGATTTCCTTTCTAGAACTGCACTCCTTGAATTCAAGCCTTATGTGTTAAGTATAATTAATTTTTCATGTATAATTTATAAAATAAGTCACCATTCTGAAATAGAAAAGAGCCATCTAGCAGAAACCAGTAACAGACATACTTATACTTGGGTTGTCAAATCTAAGATGGCCTCCTCTCAGAGGAACGGTTTACTTGCTAAGCGCTCATACTAATTCGAACCACACTTTTCTACCATCATGGAAGATTTTAGTTCTGCATTTAGAGTATTTATGAAGGGTAAACAGGCACATGTTTTATGCAGGTTTTCTAAGAAGGGGCTTCCAGATCAGTGGTTGATGAATTAATATATATCTCTGCATTCCATGTGCAATATAGGCACAATGAAAAATTGTTTTATAACAACAATTTAACTTGTTACAGTATCATAATATTTTCTTATCCATACTGCAAAAATCCTGGTGATGTGATGTATGTATAGAATTAATGCTAACTCTAGAGCACATTACTGTAGCAAAGGAGACATGGATTGACAACTGCAAGCCCCCACTCTTAAAGATATATCAGCCCTAAACTAACTATTCTGTTTCCTCACTTCTTCCTACCAATTTTAACATCTGAATAACTAAAAATATCCCTCAAAATCAACTAGTCATTAACAAAGAAACTTTATGTTTACTATGTTCACTAAAAATGTGTACAAAAGAAACTTTAGCATTGTACCTATACATATACTCAATACATCCCTTATCACATGCATGAATTGTGAAACTTTACAAAGAAGTAAACTGAAGTAATCTCATTACAAAACTGCAAGAAAAATTTGCTTCTGTGTTGTCTCCATTAAGGGTCAGATACCAACTAACTTAGGGAATTTAACTCATTGGCTTAAACTACTAGAAATAAATTGACCTGGGAAATTGAAGGCAGCCTGAATACATAAATATTCATGAATATTATGCATCTTGTCTTACATCAAGAAAACTCAAGTTTAATATTCCAGCATGGCACCAGCCAGTCATTTAACAATTATTTACATAGTTAAACATAGAAACTAAAATACATATAATCATTCCTTTTCTTTGTCTTTACGCAGTATTTTTAGTTGTTACCTGATCACTTGAAAATATATAAAATGTATGTTTACTAAGAAATCTTTCAGAAATATATCTTTACATTTCTAAAAATATGCCTGCCACTATGTTAGTCTATATACCTTCAAATAATTATTTTTGAAGAACTTGAGAAAGAAATGAACAACCAAGTTGGAATGCCATTTAGCCTACTAAATGCTTCATTACCTTTCAAGATTGATAAATTCTGGATAGACTCAAAGAAAAGGAAATTAGGAGTCTATTGCATTAGAAATAAATGAGACAGGGGAAGCCGGGGTGGCCCAGTGGGTTAAGCGCTCACTTTGTAGCCCAGGGGACAGAGGATCAAATCCCAGCCCCGGCCTGTGCGAAACCATATGCTGAACTGGGGTGCGCTTCCCATGCGGAGGCCCCCAGTTCGATTCTCACCCAACAATTCGGCCCCTTGCTTGAGGGGGCCCCCACCTACCTGTGTGGAATGAAACCATGTCAAAAATTGATCGTGTACAACCCTGGAGACTGCTCTGGGCCCTCCCCCTTCTCTCTGTCTCTTTCTGTCTCTGTCTGTCTCTGCCCAAAACAATAAATCTTTTTTAAAAAAGAAAGAAATGACATAGACGTATTTTACTCTTTTAAGTTTAAAATCCACAAGCCTGACCCAGTCTTGAAGAAGACAAGTGAGGAAGAAATTAAGCATGCATCTTGCTAAGATTATTGGAACCCCACATGGGTACCTCGTAACCTGTGCTAAACTGAAAATAAACAAATAAGAACAGTGTGGAAGGGTTTCCTGTCAGACTGCTTCTGGAATGTGTGTTCCGTTCTTAAAGACTGTTTAGTATTTAGGAACAGTGTTATGTTCTTTTTACATAGTAAACAATATTTAAGAACATCAACAAACCAGAATATATTCAGAGGTAAGTGGTTACATGGAAAGTTATTTGAAACTATGCCAAAGGAGCAGTTGAAGAAAATAAGACTGTTCGGTTTGGAGTAAGAAAAATCAGCACAGCAAGAAAAAGCTCTGAAAAATATTCTCAACTTGGAAAGCTTTTCATAGGTAAAAGCATTCAGAATTAAGAAGTTACAGGGATTAAAAAGTTATAGGATACAAATTTAGCTCAACTGGGAGAAAATATTTTAAAATGCAGAAATGTTTGAAGATGAAACTGGCTACCACATGAGATTAGTAGACCATCTATTGATGAAGCTATTCTGGTGTGCATTGGATAATTACGTGGCAGAAATGTTACAGAGGAAACTAAAAAAATTGGTTGATAAATACCTGAGCTGTATGAGTTTCAAAGTACTTTTTCAATATTAAGATTCTGAATTCTAAAATAGAAATACTATACTCTCAGAGGTTTTACCATATTCCCTAAAAGGGGGATTCCCACTGTTCTTTTGGAGTCCCTATTATAAGCCTAGGAGAAAAGAGGATGTGACTTAAAGATAGTGAAAGTTCATGAAATATTGGAAATGAAAGAGTGAAAGTGTTCCCCATAGATCAGCACATCACACACACACGCACGCGCCTAAACTGAAATAAACACAAGCCTTGAATGAACAAAAGAATTAACATGCAAAATCACAAGTGTAAATATTTTCTTATAAAACACAAATGCATGGTTAGCTGACTCAAGTTTGCATTAAAGTAGATGGTGACTAGACAGAGGATAATGTTACTAAAGCAGACCTAGACTGTTTCCAAATTTCACATCAAACGAGCCATAAAATTTTTGTCTTGTTTGCCTTTTTTACAATGAAAATAAATATCAGATAAAAACAACAACACTATTATCATTGAAGAAGTATGTGGCAGTTTACAAACATTCTTTCGAATTACTTTGATAGTCTCCAATCAGAGGTGAGGTCGATGTCTCCTCCCCTCCAATACAGACTCTGTGATTGATGGACCAATAGAATATGTCAGAATACAAGGCATGCAGTGCCAGTTTCCACACTAGGGCTTTAAAAAAAATTGGCAGCTTCTACTTTCTGGCTCTTGGGACACTCTCTCTTGGAACTCAGCCATCATTCTGTAAGGAAGTTCAAGTACCCAACAGAGGGACCCGTGTGGAAAGGAACCAAGGTGCCTGGCCTTCAGCCCCAGCTGAGCTCCCCGCCAACTTGAGTCAAAGCCATGGGAGTGAGTCATCTTGGAAGTGATCCTTCAGCCCCCCATCAAGCCATCCCAGCTGACACTGTGGAGCAAAAACATGAGCCTTCCCCACTGATCCCTGCAAATATGAAAGCTAAATAAACAACAGTGGTTCTCTTCTAAGTACCAAAGTTTGGGGTGAGTTGTTAGGCAATAATAGATAACAATCAGAACCAAACTGGCATTGACCTCATTCATCTAACTTGGCTCTCCATACCTAGAATGCTGAGTTTCCAACTCTTCTTGTAACCTTGTCTACTTCATCGTTTTTCTCCTGCATTCTACATGTACACAGTGCATTATGGAAAATATTTTCAAAAGATCTAAATAAATTATAATTTTTATTTGAGAATTATATAGACAGAATATTAAGGTTCTGTTTTCTTATCCATTTAGCCACCCTATGTGTTTTGTTTGGAGTATTTAATCCATTTATAGTTAAAGTAATTGTTGATAGATATATAGTTATTGCCACTTTATTATTCATACTTTTAATTTTTTTCTCGTTATTCTTAAAGAAGTCCCTTTAACACTTCTTGGAATGCTGATTTAGTGGTAATAAACTCTAGCTTTTTCTTCTCTGAGAAGTTCTTTATCTGTCCTTTGATTCTAACTGATAGCTTTGCTGGGTAGAGTAACCTTGGTTGAGGTTCTTGCTTTTTATTATTTTAAATATTTTGTGTCAATCCATGGAAGCTCTATTTTAAAATAATTGTATAGCCTTTACCACTTTATGCTATAATTCATTTGCTAATGCTTTCTTCTTACTCTCTGTGTATGAATTCTTCAAAGTCATGTATTCTTCCTTACTCCTACCATAATCCCTGGCAGAGGTCAGATACATAGTAAAATTGATGATTAATACATGTCAAATTAGAACTCATTAGAACTTTATTTTCTTCTATACTCAGAGCTGCCAAATTTTATGCAACATGTAAGAGAAAATTAATAGGGGAAACAAGGATGGCTCAATGGGTTAAGAGCTCGCTCTGCAGCCCCAGGAATGATCAAATCCCAGCTCCGGTCCATGCTGAACTGGGGTGTACTTCCCATGCAGAAGCCCCCCAGTTCAGTTCTCACTCTCTGGTTTCGCCCCTGGATCAAGGGGATGTGCTTCCCATGCGGGAGGCTCCCAGCCTAGCTCCTGCCCTGAGAGGCCCCTGCCCACCTGTGTGGAAAGAAATCATGTTGAAAACTGATGATGTGCAACTATGGAGACTACTCTGGGCCCTCCCCTTCTCTCTGTCTCTCTCTGTCTCTGTCAAAAACAATTAAACAGATCTTTAAAAGAAAAAGATTACTACAATAAAACTACCCTCCAAATACTCGAGATGCTAAATATTATTATCTGCCTCCTCAAGAAAACTTTATTACACATTATAAGCCTGGCATTTGCAAAAAAATCCCATGAAACAAGCAATAAAATTATCACACCATTATTTTTTACAATGCTCCAAACTGAAACAATAAAAAAAGATAAACTACAGTTAATCAAAGTCTGAAAATTAGCATTTTAGAATAAATTCTAGGTGTATGTAGTACAAATTCAATTACTTTTCATCATGTCTTGACATGAAGAGTTAAATTACAGTTTACTCTTTTCAGTACCATGCTCCATCTTTACTGTCTACTTCCATTTTAATGACAAATGTGAGAAAGACAACTTGAGATTTCCATGGACTCACAAGTCCCACTCAGCTTCAGACCTACCAGACCATAGGGGACTCATTCAGAAATCACAGTCAGTACTAAATCATGAAACAAAAGTAAAGAACCACTTTATAGTACACTTTTAAACAGCACAAAGGGAAAAGTCATGAAACTACTCATATTTAATGTCTGAGGTAGAATTTCAGGTCATGGTGAGCTTCTGAAGACTTGAATACATTTTTAGATAGATTTAAAAGAATTTTCTTCGGTCAGGTTGTGTCTTACTTTAAACTCAGCAGATTTCATTGCATTGAGAGAAAAAAGAACAAAAGAAAGAAAAAATCCAAGCTTCACATTGTTAAGGGAAAGAAGATCCTACTAGAACCCTGTTTCTCTGGGTAGAAGTCTGTCTATTAAATTATCATTCTCTTGAATTTGCATTTTCAGTAAGTTTGTATAACACGTGTGAGATAAAAATAATACTCTCACAAACTAAATCATAGAAAAATCTGACATAGAACTCCTTATTCATTCAATAATTAAATAAATTATTGATCATATGCTTTAACCAGTAGATAGTGGTTCAAAACTAATTTATTCCTTATCCGTTAGGAATCATCAAACAATTATTATTCAACAGGATAAGTGATATAACACTAGTAAGTACTCAGGGAAAATGAACAAAAAGAAAGAGCAATTAACTGCCTGGGAAATTTGAGAAAAGCATTAGAAAAAAACAGTACTTCACTTTAAGGATTCAAAGCAGTTCACATAGAAGAAACAGTATGTGAAAAAAAAAGCTAAATGGAAGCACAACAGAGAAGAATCTATTCAGCAAATAGTAATAGCTTAATGTAGCTAGAGGCTATGGATTAGGGAGGGAAGTGACAGGAAATGAATTGGAAGGGTGAGAAGAAGACTAGCTGTTTAAGGCTTTGTGCACTTCACAAAGAAATTTGCGGTTTATCATCTATGCAATTAAGAACCCATGAAGGAGTGGAGTATTTGTGGGAAGGATAATATCATAAGATTTGTTAAAAAGAGTAACTCCCGGGTGCATCATGAAGAATAGGTTTCTAGAATCTAAAGTAGGCGCAGGATGGTTAGGTAGGCCAAAGTAAAATGAAGGAAAATGATCAAGATATAACAAGGTAGAAGATGGATAGTAGGGAGCAGATATTAAAGTCCCAATGTAGAAACAGAACTTGGTGAATAGAGGGTAAGAAAGAGAGGCAACCACAATAACTCCAGGTTTTCCACTTGAGGACTACATGAATACTGATGACATTAATTAAAATAGGGAATTCAAGAAAGGGGGCAGGTTTGACAGAGAAGAGATAACAGTAAGTTCAGGTTTATTTGTGTTGGCTTTGATTTCAACCCTGGGCATCCAGGAAATATAGGTCTAGAGCTCAGAGTAAATGTCTGAACTGAAACTACAGATTTGGGAGCCAGCACAGAAATCAGGAAGTGAAATGAAATGGTGTGCATAGTGAGAAAGGAGCCAAGGTAAACTGAGAAGGAAAGACTAGAGAACCAGGAGTGGGGGGAAAAAAGATCAGTGTTCTGGGAGTTGAGGAATAACAGCATTTTTAACCAGGATGTGTCTGGAAGTGTTGGATGCAATGTAATATGGAAATCTGAGTATTTGGAGAACTTATAGGGTAGACTGATCAGGACACTATTTAGAGAAGCTGAGATGCCTCTTTAGTGGAGGGTAGGGGTAATGGGGAGGACTACCCTCATCCTTAAATAAGAAATTAGAGGTACAGACATTTGATTCAAGAATAATGGATTGGTGAATTTCAACATGGATGCTGAAACATTTAAATGAATAAAAAATCATCTTTTCAATAAATGGTACTAGACCTGGATATATGAGTATGCATGCAAAAGAATGAGATTGAACTCCTTCCTCACACCATACACAAAAATGAAATCAAAATGTATCATGCACCGAAGTGTAAAAACTGAAATTATAAAACTCTTAGAAGAAAATATAGAAGTAAATATTTGTGACCTTGGGTTAAATAAATCCTTCTAGTGTATGACACCAAAAATGCAAGCAACAAAGGAAAAATATGTAAGTTGAATTTCATAAAAAATTAAAAACTTTAGTCCTTCAAAAGATATACCATCAAGAAGGTGAAAAGGCAACCCACAGACAGGAAAATATATTTGCTAATCATATGTCTGATAAGAAAGTTGTATTTACAATATCCAGTAGACTGTCCATAACCAGAACTCAAGCAACCAGCTGCTGAGTTTCAGTTAACAAAGAATTTACTTAACATTTATCTGACACCTACCAATCCCAATGGGTGCCACTTAACTACTATCTATAAGTCTACTATATGAACAACTCTAACAACTCAGTAATTATTACAAGGCAAATAACCCAACTAAGAAGTGGGCAAAGGTTCTAAATACATATTTCTACAAAAATTATATAGGCATAACCAACAAACACATGAAAAGATGCTCATTATTATTAGCCATCAAGGAAATGCAAATCAAAACCACAGTGAGATACCGCTTTACATCCACTCAGATGGCTACAATAAAAAAGACAGACAATAACAAGTGTTAATAAAGATATGGAGAAAGTGAAACTTTCATACTTGGTGCTAGTGGGAATATTAAATCATGCAACCACTTTGTAAAACCATCAGGCAATTCCTCAAAATATCAAACAGAGAGCTACATATAACTCAGCAATTCCATGTCTAGGTATATTACCAAGGGAACTTAAAACATATGTCCACATGAAAACATGTACACAAATGTTTATAACAACATGATTCATAATAACCAAAAAGTGAAAACAGCCAATACATTCATCAACGTATGTGTGCATAAATGAAGTGTAATATATCCATCATATTTGTGAATATTATTCAGCACAAAAAAGTAATGAAGTACTGATATATGCTACAACACAAGTGAATCTTAAAAACGTTATTCTAAATGAAAAAAAGTCAATCACAAAAGAACACATATTGTATGGTTCCACTTAAATGAAACATCAAATACAGGCAAATTTATAGAGACAAGAAGTAAATTAGTGGTTGCCTAGGGCTGGGAGGTGAGGCAAAATTGAAAGTGATTGCTTGGAGGTGCTGTTTCGTTTTGGGATGCTGAGATGATCTAAAAGTGATTTTTGGTGATGGCTGTACAAATTCTGTGAATACATTAAAAACCACAAAAGGTATGCTTTAAATGGATGAAATATGTGGTATGTGAATTATATTATACCTTAATTAAGCTGTTGATTTTATATTTTTTTACTGAATAAAGATTCCGAATTGTTCCCAGATTCGTGCCCAGTGTCATGATAATGTTCGTGACTATTTGAAAGTGTACATAATTAAACAACACAAAAGTCAGCAATTTGCATAGGGACCAAAACATCAACTCTTTGTTTTGGCAACAAGTTACCAGCATGAAGGCACCACAGTGTCATCACATTGGACACTGGGAAACATTAGCAGGCGGAAGCGGTGGCCTCTTTGGAAGGCAGTAAGAGAGGTTGTGTCCTCGTCCAGTATTTGCCCCATAACTGCCTGATTCTCAGGTATAGCAGGAAAAGAGGGAAATCCAGATATCACTAGTGGTCCAGAATTGTCCAGCAGAGCACACAAGAAGCCCTGCTCCCAGGATTGCCTTCATGAAATTTCAGATGTTCTTGAATTCCGGAAGAGTGGACAGAAATACTAATTTGTGACTGTCACTTTAGCATTATCATAGCCCCTACATCTACACACTCTCAGTCAAATGGAACTGGATCAACACAAGTTACAGAGAAGAGTACTGCTGTTCATCACAGCAAGAGTACTTTTAAAGGAATGGTGAAGACAGAGCCGTGAAATGACTATGGGATAAGCACATAGAGAAAACAGTAACAGACAGGCTCCCTCAGTAAGTCTAGCAGTGCCCACTCTGCATTGCTCAGTTCTCCCGTTCAATCCTCATTTTCTTAATGGCCGTACTGAATAGAGAATGCCAAGTAGGCTCCTTTAGAATATGTTCACATTTTGACTTGAATTTTCAACTGTTACGCTAATCCCTTTTTAAAAAGAAAACTGACCGGTAGTTACAGAACTCAAAATTAATAGGCTAAATGATCAACAGGAATAATGCTAAATATAAAGGGTCCAGCAGAAGTAACACCCTTTTTTAAGTTTACCAGCTCATAAGAAGGGGTGTCTGTTGGACCCTGAACATTTTTAAGATAATACGTAAATACGACATATTTATAAATTTTGCTTTTCTTTTAGTATATTTCAGTCCTATATTTACATATAAATGTGTAATGCTCATCTATCCCTTCTCTATCAGTTTCTGAGAGCGTTCCACCTTTTAGCTGATATTTTTTAGCTGATATTTTTACCTTTTCAGCATTCCTTTTTTCTATTTTCTATCCCAAATGCAAGTGTGAAATAAGAGTTGCATTGATCAATCTTCAGACTATCAGGATAGAACACTGACTTACTTAGCACCATTCAGGCTTTGTCCTAATGAAAGGGATACCTTAGCCTGAGAACTTCTGAAAGATATCTCTCCAGTCACACTTAAGTACTATTCATATTTACCATAATTTTACTATTAGATATAAGATGCTATATTGGAAGCTAATTTTCAAATGCCTTTGACCAAGTTCCACACCCAAAGATACATTTAAATTATTTTGAGTGAAGAATGGTGAGAAGAAGAACGTCATAGATAGGGAACTAGCTTAGAGACAAGTTAACTAAAAAGATAAATAGCTTTCTTGCTTTGGCTAAAGACATGAATATCTCAAAAAGAATAAACAATATGCTCTGTAAGACTAAATATTAAAACTAGTTTTATTTTACAATCTCAAAATAGTGTGCATACAGGATCTCTAAGATTTCAGAAGACAATGAGCTACTTTGAAACTTAGAAAAATAAGCAAAATCTAAACTATATTTAAAACCACACTCGAGATAAATTTTTCAGTCCCAGGAAAAAACCTGAGAGCAAACTCAATACTTCTCTTTACCAAAAATAAATAAATAAATAAATAAATCAAAGTTCAAGATATAATCAAGAAGGAACATATGAAATAAAACAGAACACATAATGCTCTCCTGTACAAAATCCCATGTAATACTTACTGTGCTCCTCTGTTAACACTGTACTTCAAGAAATAGCCAGAGGGAGAAAGTCCGACTAAAGGTAACTGAAGTGACTGAAGAGATAAAGAGGCTGATAGAAGACTTGAAAACTGAATTCCAGTTAGGAAAGATAAAAGCAGAAGAAATATGTGAGCTAAATGTGTTCCCAGGATGAAGGGAGTTATCTGGGCAAGAGGAAGGGGTATAACTCAACTGTGTTATACTAAGAATTATAATACTGTGGTGGAATGAAAGCCTTTATTTCTGACATTGTCAGGCATACGTTGTAAGTAACACCAGGCCTGACTTGACTTTGTCACCTTCTTTTTCTACTTAACCTACCAGGATTTCTCCCTTCCTGAATCCATTATAGAATTCTCTATACTGCTCCCCTGCTCTCAGTATACGATGCCTTACTAGCATTTTATTCCTTGGTGTTGTCTCCTTAATTGTAATGGTATCCCCTTAATCTCAAGTTTTCCATGTTTTCTTTGTTCCGCACCTATCAATAAGCATAATATTCCATCAAATTGTTAGTATTACGAACAAATATAGTGAAGTTGAGTGTAGGTCCATCATGTTGAACACTAAAACCAAGAAGTGTTCCTTTGGCACAGAAATAAGTAATTCAGAAATAAATTTTTTTAATTCAGGGGATGCCAGGATAATGCAACGGTTGAGCACTTGCCTCAAAATTGTGAGGTCCAGGGTTCAATTCCCAGCTCTGGCCCATGCAAACCCATATCCTGAACTGCAGCATAACTGCATTATGTGCCCACCACCCAGAATCAGCTCCCCTTCCACCACCATATATCCAGTGCCCACTCCCCCCTGCCCCCCAACTCTCCTTCCCCCCTCCTCCCCCATCTCCTGGTAACCACCAAACTATTGAGTGTGTTCATAAGGCTGGTGCCCACTCCCACCTCCCC
>PVKE010048259.1:0-11652 GCA_004027555.1 Craseonycteris thonglongyai | reverse complement strand
CTGAGGATAAGAGGGGAGGGGGGAGTGACAGAAGAGAGAGGGGGAGCAAAATTATGTTGATGCGAAGAGTTGTATACCTGAAACCTATGTAATTTTTACTAACCAATGTAACCCTAGTAAATTTAACAATAAAAGAGGTATACAGATAAAAAAAAAAAACAACCCACAAAAACAAACAAACAAACATTCTCACACTGAACCCTATAAAAAATTAAAATAAAATCATAACATAGAAAAATAAAATAAAGGAAAGCTGGGATGGCTCAGTGGGTTAAGCACTTGCTTTGCAGCCCCAGGTACCAAGGATCAAATCCTGGCCCCGCCCTGTGCAGACCCATATGCTGAACTATGGTGTTCAGTTATTGCCCAGTTATTGCCCTGCATGGCCCCAAGCTTACCCGTGTGGAACAAAACCACGTCGAAAACTGATGACATGCAACTGTGGAGACTGCTCTGGGCCCTCCCACTTCTCTCTATCTCTCTCTGTCTCTGTAAAAACAATAAAATAAATATTTTTAAAATAAAATAAAATAAAATTAGGGCAATGTTAACCACTTAAAATTTTTTGGGAGCCTGACCTCTTATTGAATTTTTTGGAACAGTTTGAGAATAGGTACTAATTCCTTTTTTGAATATTTAGTATAATTCACCTGTGAAACCATCTAGTCTAGAACTTTTGTGTGTTGGGAGCTTGTTGTTTACTGATTTTATTTCAATGTTAACAATTGGTCTGTTCAGATTTTCTGTTTCTTCTTGATTCAGCTTGTATGTTTCCAGGGATTTATCTATTTCTTCCAGGTTCTACAATTTGTTGGCATATAGTTACTCATAGTTTGTTGTTATTGTTGTTGTTTGTTTTTTATAATGTTTTTTATATTTCTGTGGTGTCTAATTTGGGTAGTTTCTCTCTCTCTCTCTAATTTTTTCTTTGTGAGGAGTCTTGTTAAAGGTTTTTTATTTTGTTTATCTTCTCAAAGAACCAGCTCTTGGTTTCATTGATCTTTTATATTGGCTTTTGGGTCTCAACTTCATTTATTTCCACTCTGATTTTAATTATTTCCTTCCTTGTACTCACTTTGGGCTTAATTTGCTGTTCTTTTTCTAGTTTCCTTAAGTGTAAGGTTAAGCTGTTTATTTGAGATTTTACTTGATTTTTAGGTAGGCTTGCATTGCTATGAATTTCCCTCTTAGGACTGCTTTTCCTGTATTCTATACTTTTGGGGTTGTTGTATTTTCATTTTCATTTGTCTCAAGGTAGCTTTTGATTTCTTCCTTGATTTTATTGTTGACCCATTTAGAAAACTATTTGGATAATTACATTAAATGTTAATGGGCTAAACACTGTAACTAAAATGAAGGTATTGCCCGAGTGCATTTTAAAAATCAAAGTATATATTGTCTACAAAAGAAATGTAGATTAGATATAAAGACACATATTGAAAGTAAGTAGATGAAAAATGGCATAGCATGTGAACAGTAAGCATAAGAAAGGTACAGGCCTAAATTAATATCACATAAAATATACTTCAAGACAACACAACAGCAAGAGCTAAAGAGAGACATTATGATGAAATGATCAATTCACTGGGAAGATATACCAATTATAATGTGTATGCATATAACAACAGAGCTTCAAAATAAATGAAGTAAAACTTGATACAATTAAAGAAAAGAGCAGATAATTACAGATTTAAGAATTAGAGATTTTAACACAGGAGTCAGAAAATTTTTTTCTTAAAGGTTAAGAGAATAAATACATTAGGCTTTAGCATATTTGTTTTGGGGTGTGTGTATGTCTCTGTGTGTGTGCAGGCATATGCATGGTATGTGCATCTGTGTACGTGCATGTGTGTGTGTGTGTGGTTGTTTATATTTTTTTAGAAAAATAAAAACTATTCCTATTCTTGACAGTCCATGGTGCAGCATTTATACAGTTGTCTCAATAACACTATCAATAACCAAGAATTACTGCCCGGAGCAGCCCTGCACCCACCTGTGGAGTGAAACTATATGGAAAACTGATGCTGTACAACTATGGAGACTGCTCTGGGCCTTCCCCCTTCTCTCTGTCTCTCTCTGTCTGTTTCTGTCAAAAAACAATAAAAATAAATGTTAAAAAAAAAAATAACCAAGAATTAGTTGGTATTTATAGAATTCTACACTCAACTAAAACAGAATACATATACTTTACAAGTATATAAGCCACATTTACCAAAATGGACCGTATACTTCAGATCAATAAAATTGATAAGCCTCTAGCAACACTGACCTATAGGGAAAAAAGAAAGTCATTATTATTTTTATTTATTAATATTGTTATTTACATTATACTATATATGTCATATTATATTGTATTGCATTGTATTATATTGTATTGTATTACTTATCAATAATAAACTATTGTTATCAGAAGTGAAAATGTAGATATCACTAGAGATCCTACAGACATTAAAGATATAATTACTGTGCTGGCTTCAGCAACACATATACTAAAAATATAATTATATAACTAATTTATGTCAATATATTAAAAAAATTAGATAAATTAGATGAAATAATTAAAAGGTACAAGTTTCAAAGTGAATAAAAAACAAATGGAAAATCCTTTAAAGCTATTAAATTAATAATTGAAATTCTTTTCACACACACACACACAAACAAAACTTCAGGCCCAAATACCATCACTGGTGATTTCAATTAAACATTTAAGGAAGAAATAATAAGGTTCTTCATAAACTCTTTCAGAAAACAGATGATTAGAAAACACTTCCTATTTCATTTTACAAGGGAAGTATTACCCCGATACAAAGACATAAAAAAGAACATCACAAACTAACATCCTCATGAACATAAATGAAAAAATATTTGGAAATTTTTATGCATAAAATGCAGTGATACATGTATTGAGGATAATGCACAATAATCATGTGATGTCTATCACAGGAATACAAAGGTTTTTTTAATATTTTAAATCAATGTAATTTAAACATATTAGTGAAATAAAAGAAAAAACCTATGATTAGCTAAATAAATTTAATAAATTAAATATCAATCTGTAATAAAATTTCTTACTAAAATACAAACTTCTGGGGATGCTGGGATGGCAAAGCGGGTTGAGTGCTCAATTGCAGCCCCAGGGTTCAAGGATCGAAATCCTGGCCCCGGCACATGTGGACCCATATACTGAACTGGAGTGTGGCCCCCAGTTGGCTTCTCACCAGGGAGAACTTCCCGTGTGGGAAGCTCTGGTTCAGTCCCCAGCTCATGGCTGCATGTCTCCATGCAGGAGGTCCCTGCCCAGTTCCTGCCCTGCATCAACCCCTACCCTCTCCCCTACCTGTGGAATGAAACTGCCAAAAACTGATGACATACAACTATGGAGACTGCTCTGGGCCCTCCCCCTTCTCTCTGTCTCTGTCTCTCTCTCTCTGTCAAAAACAATAAAATAAATCTTTTAAAAAATACAAACTTCCTCAACTGGATAGAGGACATAACAAAACAAACCTACAGGTAACGTCAATGGAGAATGGATTCAGTGCACTGCACAAGTACTTAATCTCAAAAATAAGGCAGCCCAGTTCCTCAGCCCAGGAGACCGAGGATCGAATCCCAGTTCTGGTGTGCCTCCAGTTCAGTTCTTGCCGGAGCCTGTGCAGGAGGCTCCCGGCCCAGTTCCTGCCCTGCACAGCCCCGTGCCTACCTGTGGAGTGAAACTATATGGAAAACTATGGCCCTCTCCCTTCTCTCTGCCTCTCTCTGTCTGTCTCTCTCTCTTCGTCAAAAAACAATAAAAATAAATCTTAAAAAAAAACATTGTAGTAGAGGTTGTACTTAGTGAATATTAAGGTGATAAAAAGAAATAGTAAAAGGCATACAGATTATAAAGAAATAAGTAGAATTATTTAATTACACAAAATACAATTAAATATGCTACAATTCCTGAAGTCTTTAAAAACCATTAGAACTAAGAGTATTTTATCAGGGCCATATAATGTAAGTCAATATATTAAAAATCAATTGTATTTCTCTATCACTAGTAAATAAATTTTAAGAAATCTTTTGTAATATATATAATAGATAATAATATATATATATATAATATATAAAATGTATATATATATATATATATATATATATATATAAATAAAATCACTTATCAATTACCTTACAAAGTGGGCAAGAATTCTGCACTGAAAACTGAGAAAAATGGAAGGTATAACATCATCATGGATTAGGAGATTCAATGTTACGAAATTATTAGGTCTCTCAGAATTGATCTACTGATTCAACACAACTCCACTCAAAATTCCTGGAGATATATTTGGTAGAAAATGAGTAGCTCAGTCTACGATGTATTTGGAAATATAAAGAGTAGCCAATCAATTTAAAATTTAAAACAAACAAACAAAAAAAGCAGAAATAAACCTGTTCCCCCTCCCCCGCCAAAAAAATAGTAACGTTGTAGGACTTACGCCACCTGATTTCAAAACTTGCTATACTATGCCACTGTGCCTTTACTTGTGAGTATGCTGTTCTCTCTTTGTGAAATGTTCTTCAGCATATTTGTGGAGCTCCTATGTATACTGAAGATTTGTTAGGTTAGGCATCACCTTTCTTATCAATTTACACTGAATTTAGTGCCAATAATCTTCATTCTCCTTGCTATATCTGATTATTTACCTTATTTCATTGAGATTTCTCTTTCATTTTTTTCCATCTCCTCAAATAAATTTTAAGTGCTACACTCACCTATATCTAGTGTAAATCTCACATAGACAATAGATAAATGTTAAAATTTTCAAAGTGGTCCCCATTTTGAGATAAGAAAAATGAAATTTTTACTTATTAAACTCCAAAATTTTCTCTGACGAATTAAAGGCATCATTTTGTTTTTAACACCAGGAAGCTTCAATTCATAGAACCTGGGGTATTGCATTATGACCATCACTTGTGAGGTTAACCTAGAGCACTCACTGTGACCACCACTGGTGCACTTAACTCTTTTTTTTTTTAATTGTTTTTTGACAGAGAGAGAGAGAGAGAGAGAGAGAGAGAGATACAGAGACAAAGAGAGAACTGAACTGGGGGAGCTCCCAGTTCAGCATATGGTTCCGTACCGGCCGGAGCCAGGATTCGATCCTCGGTCCCCAGCGCTGCAAAGTGAGCGCTTAACCCACTGAGCCATCCCGGCTTCCCAGAATTCTAGCAGTCCAGATTAAATACACATGACATTAGCCAATAACTGTAGTCTCCTGTTTGAAAAACCCAAACCATTTTCACATTAAGTGAACAATTCAGCAGGGTAAGTTAAGTGTGATGTTCTAGGCTTAACATGCATTTCTTGGCTTCTCCAATACTTTAAGTGATATATTAACTGCATTTCAAGTGAAATGTTCTAAATGTGATAAATGCAAACACCTGCTGTATTTCTATTTTTAAAATGCATTGTGCGCTTCGAAATGTCTGGTTCGTCTGATGAGACTTACCTTGTACAGTACCCAAGAGGCAACAGACGTCCACGACTATTGTGACTGAGTCAGTAAAATTGTTCTCGTGAGTATATTTTTATAGTTCTGCAAATAGTGAAAATTTAGTGCAATGATCAATTTAAGGTAGATATATCTATGGAGGGAAAAGGTGCATTTTTCACATTTCTGAGCTGAGAAACATTTTTCCGAAGGGAAGAATTTTTCAGTACACTATGACTTACTGTGGGATTACTGAGCTCCAAATATAGATGACTGCTAGAAAATCTAGACTCTCCCCAATGGGGCTTGCCTAATCCTGAGCCATTTCCCCAAGACAGCTCCACATAATATCTGCACATCCCAGATTTGGCCAAACCCAGAGTTGCCTGTATGCAAATGATGACCGAGATCAGCAGACCTTGGATGTCCATATGTGGAAGGCTTTCTCCACTTTGTTAGAATCCTGCCTTCTTTCATCACACTTCAGATGCTTTACTAAATGTGTGAATATTTCAGATGCTGAATGAATTAAATATATATGTGCTTCTTTAAGCCATTTGCAAGTAAACCCCAGGAAGGTCAAATATAAGGGAAAGGAAGTAATTCAACAAATGATTAGACTCTCTAGTACATAGTTGAATCCCTTGTAGGCAGTATGTTATTTTTTCATGCAATCTCTTGGCCTTACTAGTGTAATTTCTCAGGCATTTACTCTGCAAAATATTTATTTGTTCAAAGTTTCTCATAAACAGGAAGGCTGAGATTTACAGAGCTTTCTTTATGCTTTTTTCTTCATGAGTAATTAATTAGAAGCATTTGAGATTACCAGAATGATTTTAGGAAGAAGATACAGATGGTACTCATTAGTATTTATGCTTTAAGTTTTGATCATTTAAAGTAGAAAAAATAGGAAACTGGGCAATTGGCCCAGCCATCTATACCATTCACAAGTGAAAGCTGACTGACAAGAAAACAAGACAAACACAGTTTTTTTTCCTGGCAAATATAAACAACAAGCATAGGAAAAAAAAAAAAATTAGACACAGATCAAAACAGGAAAGAAATCCAAAAGAAAAGGTGGAGGTAGTAAGAGAGTTTCTGCATGTGCAATCCGTTATTGGGCTGATCCTCGGCCAAAGCCCAAGAGGGAAAGAAAATTAAACTTTCAATCAATTAATTATGGCCTGGTTTTTAAGAAAGTCAGTCTTTTTGAGTAAGAGGATTCTCAGAGCACCCTCTTCTTCTGGTCTCTGGAGAACAGCAACCAAATGGCTTTCCTCGATGCCAAGCTTTAGAACAATTAACAGAGAAAGGATTGTGGTGAGGCTCATTGTTTCCACTTTCTCTCTACTTGTTTGGGAGCCACATAAAAGTAGTCGTGCTCCAGAAGTACGACCTGAGCATTTCTTATGATAAAAGTAGAGAAGAGTAAAATGTTGAAAAGACAATTCATATATCTGTTTCAAAAAATGAAGGTATGGTTTGGCAATGGTGCCATTTTCTGGAAGTAGTCATTTTCTCTGTGCCCCATGCTCCGGACAGTGAGTAGGTCATTTAGAAGTTCTGAAAGGATAAACTGCCATCACAGTACTATGCTTGATCAGCCCTCTGGGCCTGGGAAGAGACTTGCTATTGTCAGGAGTGACCCAAAGGTTAGAAGACTCCCAAAAAACCCTCGCCATTGCATAGGACGGTCGAGGTTAAGGCCTGCGTCACACTCCCCAATTTCTACTCCACTGCTGCTACTTAGCCATGTGGCACCCAGATGCCCCAGACTGAAGGTCAGGACCTTGCATATTTAGTTAGTAAACACTGTATCAGGAAGAGTGAAAAGTTGCAGGGTATTAGTTCCCTGTGGCAGGTAACAAATTATCACGATCTATGTGCTTAAAACAATAAAAATGGATTCTCTCACAATTCTGGGGTCCAAAAGCTAGGTGTTGCCAGAGCACTGCTCTCTCCAGAGGCTCTAGAGCAGGGGTCTCCAAACTTTTCAGCCCGCGGGCCGCATAAACTATCAAACAGCAGTTTGGGGGCTGACTACACACTCGAGGTCCAAATAAAAAAGAATCAAAACATAGATGTTGTTTTTAATTATTTATTTAATATTATTTTATTCAGATAAAAAGGTCTCCATGGGCCGGATGAGAGGGCCTCGCGGGCCACATCTGGCCTGCGGGCCATAGTTTGGAGACCCCTGGAGGATATTGACTCAGTTTCCTCATCCAGCATCAGGTGGCTGCCAGCATTTCTGGGTTTGTGGCTGCATCCCTCCCTCCATGGTCACCTTGCCTTGTCCTCTTCTGTATGCATGGAGTCTGTCTCTCTCTTACAAGGACAGTTGTGATGGGATTTGGGTCGATCTGGACAATCCAGGACAATCTCCTTAGTTCAAAATCTGTAAAGCATCTTTTTCCTGCTTGGTCATATTTACTGGTTCAGGCATTAGGACCTGAGGTCTTTTAGGTGGCCACTATCCAGCTGACTACAGAAGGCAAGAAGAGTTTTCTTGACTTCATTAAATCTTTCTTATTATACTTGATATCTGAGTCTGCTCAGATTTCCAGAACCAAATACCATAGACACAGTGGTTTAAACAACTAAAATTTATTTCGTCCCAGTTGTACAGTGTGTAAGTTCGCGATGAATGTGCCAGCATGATCAGGCTCTGGCGAAATCTCTCTCCTGTCTTATAAACGGCCATCTTCCTATTGTGTACTCATATGGCCTCTTCTTCTTGTGTGCTGGAGAGAGAGAATAAGCTCTCTGGTGTCTCTTGTTATAAGAGCATGAACCCCATTGTGAAGGCCACGTCATCATGACCTTTATTGAGCCCTAATTACCTCCCAAAGATCCCACCTCCAAATACCATCTCACTGAGGTTAGGATTTCAACATAGAAATTTTGGAGGGATACAAACATTCAGTCCATAACACCTAACAATGCGCTCAAACATGGGCTACAGCGTGTAGCTACAAACTCCAAGCAGGAAAATACAGGACTCTAGTGTCATCCTAGAGTCTCTGTATACCAGCTGCTTCACAGATGGACCAAGTGAGTAAAGAGCAGAATGCTATTCTTTTCCAGGGTGAAGATGGTATACCAGGCTTTCTGGCACTTAGCGGGGTTCTAATAAACACTTTGCATGGCAAAAGTTTATATCACAATATTTTTGCCCCCACACCTGCTAGTATCTCGTTCTCTTTCAGTTAAGGACACAGCAATAATATAAAAAGCACAAATATAATTTAAACTATCCTTTTTATAACATCTAGATTACAATAGTTTTTGAGACCCAGAGATTTCATAACTTTCATGGGAATTTCCGACCATATGTTATACATTTTTCCTTGCAGTTTTACATTCTAGATATACATCTGGGCCTAATCCGAAAACATCATGTAATCATTTTGCAGTGCAATAAATTTTATGACAAACTGAAGAACGCAAAACCATAATCCAACACTAAAGCATATATATTTTCTACTTCTAAATACTTTAGCCACAAATTCTCAGAGATCAGTAATGCAGCCACTGTATCCAAATTCCTTCCATGTTTTCAAAACACGGAGATTTGTAAATATCAATACTTCTTACATATTTCTATGGTCTGTGAAAAGAAGAGGAAATCACAAATATTTACATTGGGCAGTGCCAAAAAAGATTACTACAGAGAACATATTAAAACATCCTAAATGTGAGAGAGACAGAGACAGAGAGAGGTGAGTATGTTGGAAAGACTTGCAACAAATCAAAAAGACCATCTCTGGAGCCAGCTGGCCCTGCACTTGAACCTTTAAACTGTTTGCAAATGTGTTTTATACTATTTATGGAAAATTTTTTTTCAGAGATATTGCCCAATACATTTTGTGATCACTTGGAACATCTTCTGTTTCTGAAGAAATAAAAGCAATGCATAATTTCAAAATAAGTAATAAACAACAGAGACTAAAATCACTAGAGTTCTTTGTGTTCTTTGAGAGGAGAACTATATTTTAAAATATACCACACTTTGCTTGAGATAAACACACCATCAACCAACCTCTTTCCCTTTC
This sequence comes from Craseonycteris thonglongyai, assembly GCA_004027555.1. Lineage (NCBI taxonomy): Eukaryota > Metazoa > Chordata > Mammalia > Chiroptera > Craseonycteridae > Craseonycteris > Craseonycteris thonglongyai. The sequence continues at coordinate 2,129 of PVKE010048259.1, read as the reverse complement.
ACATACTTAGGTTTTTCTTTTGTTCTCATATTGGTTGTTTATTGCTGAGTGCTATAAAGATTAAATCTTCCTTTTTAGATGTGTTTTCTTTTCTTTCTTTCTGTAAAGAGCACAGAAGACTATGAAAAGTATGAGAAGCAAAATAATTTATAAGGCTCACATTTATAATGCTGTAACTTTTTAGATAAAGGTTAGAATACACACAAAGTATAAGATACTATTCTTTAAGAAAAGCCACATGAGGGGAAGCTGGGATGGCTCAGCGGGTTAAGTGCTCGCTTTGCAACCCCAGAGCCTAAGGATCAAATCCCAGGTCCAGCCCATGTGGACCCATGTGCTGAAGTGGGGTGTGCCCCCAGCTCAGTTCTTGTTGGGGCCTATGCAGGAGGCTCCCGGCCCAGTTCCTGCCCTGTGCAGCCCTGTGCCCTCCTGTGGAGTGAAACTATATGGAAAACTGATGTTGTCAACTACGGACACAGCTCTGGGCCCTCTCCCTTCTCTCTGTCTCTCTCTGTCTGTCTCTCTCTCTGTCAAAAAATAATAAAAATAAATCCTTAAAAAAATAAAAGCCACACAAGAATTGTTGCTGGAATTTCTGTATTGTGATTGTAAAGCATCTTTCAAGGGCTTCGTTGGCAAAGTATTCTGATATGGCATATTTATAAATAAGTTTACATATAATTAGTTTGATTGGTAGAAATATATTTGCACTAAGGTTAGCTCCCAAACTAAGAATGGGTTGCACTCCCATTGCTTTTTCCTAACTTGATCGTTTGCCACTAAGACTCCCTGCTCCCAGATAACCACACAGTGGGTAGACTACCTGGCCAACCCATGGAAACCCATTTTCCCCAAGTTGCTGCTGACATAAAACATGATCCTGACCAGGACAGTGGCTCCTCCAGCTGTGGCTTCAGCAATGAGGAGACAGTCAGACAAATCTGGCTGGTGGCTCATAAATCCAGGATTTGCCCCCTGCGGACTGCCTATCCAGGATGCCTTTTTGTTGACATGCATATTCTCTAGCTTCAGAAAGCCCTAAAGTTTTCATAAACATCAAATTCTGTAAGGAAATACTGTCTCAATAAAAACCTGTATCTTTCTGCTTTGGGAAATACTAAAAAAAAATTAATTCATTATATTTTTTATTACATAAAAATGAAAAATAGCTGTGTTCTCAAAATGGTAACTGTTAGGTTGGTTCAAATGTAATGGCAGTTTTTACATTGTTGAAATTTGCAGTTTGTCATTGGAATACATTCTTAAATAAATGTGGTTATGTTATACATCATATTAATGTGCATTTCTCACTCCATGTTTTCTTGCTAATAACTTATACTTAATGCTGTTTTTTATATTTATTTTAGACTATGGAAATAATGTTAGACAAAAAGCAAATTAGTGCGATTTTCTTATTTGAGCTCAATATGGGTCGTAAAGCAGTGGAGACAACTCACAACAACAATGCTTTCGGCCCAGAAACTGCTAACGAACACACAGCACAGTGGTGGTTCAAAAAGTTTTTACAAAGGAGACAAGAGCCTTGAAGATGAAGAGCATATTGGCCGGTCATTGAAAGTTGACAAGAACCAATGGAGAGCAACCATAAAAGCTGATCCTCTTACAACTACACAAGAAGTTGCCCAAGACCTCAACATCAACCATTCTAAGGTCATTCGGCATTTGAAACAAAGATGAAAGAGCTCAATAATGGGTACCTCATGATCTGACGGAAATCAAATCAATTGTTGTTTTGAAGTGTTGTCTTCTCTTATTCTACTATGCAACAACAACAAACTATATATCGATTGGATTGTGACAGGCAATAAGAAGTGGATTTTTTTTAGTTGTTAAATGTATTGAGGTGACATTGATTAATATCAATTACATTGTTTCCAGATGTACAATTTTACATTATATTGTCTATACATTGCATTATGTGCTCATCACCCAGAATCAGTTCACTTTCTGTTCACCGTATATTTGATCCCCACTTCCTACTACCTCCCCCAAAATGTCCCACCCACCTCCCCCCTTATCTCAAGTAAGCACAACTATTGACTGTGTCCATGAGTTTTTGTTTCTTTGTTACTTTCAGTTTTATATTCCACCTGTAAGTGAGGTCCTAT
>PVKE010048258.1:0-11651 GCA_004027555.1 Craseonycteris thonglongyai | reverse complement strand
GAATCCTCAAGGCTGCCAGGGGGGGGGGGGGGAATATATATATATATATATATATATATATATATATATATATATAACTTTCAAACGAAAACCTATCAAGTTGTCATCAGCCTTCTCAGCAGAAATTCTGTAAGCCAGGAAGTAGTAGAGTCAAATTTTCAAAATTCAAAAACGGAAAATTTTTCAGCCAAGGATTAACTCTCCAGCAAAATTAACCTGTAGATATGAAGGAGGAATAAAGACCTTTTCAGATATATAGAAGCTGAGGAAATTCTCCAGCACAAGCCCAGCGTTTTAAGAAATACTGAAGGAGGCTATTCGACCTGAATCAAGAAATCAAAATAAATGGAGAAACGTTGGAAAAACATAGAATAAAAAGGAAGAAAAATGGATACAGGAAATCCTCTTCTATTATCACCTTAAATGTAAATAGACTGAATTCACCAATAAAGAGACACAGAGTAGCAGATTGGATTAAAAAACAATATCCAACCATATGCTGCCTACAAAAGACACACCTCAGCCACAAGGACAAACACAGGCTCAAAGTGAAAGGGTAAAAAACAATACTTCAAGCAAATGGCATTCAGAGAAAAGCAGGAGTAGCCATACTGATTTCTGATGAAACAGACATGAGGATAAAAAAAGTAATAATAGATAAAGATGGACATTTCATAAGGATAAAAGGAAAATACATGAAGAAAACATGACACTCATCAATTTATATGCCCCCAATCAGGAAGCACCAAAATTTATAAAGCAACTGCTAACAGATATAATAGGAGAATTTGACAAGACCACAATTATAGCAGGGGACCTCAACACCCACTTGACAACACTGAACAGATCATCCAAGCAGAAAATAAATAAGAAAATAGCAGCCTTAAGTGATACATTGATTACAGCAATTGAACATAATTGACATTTATAGGAAACTCCATCCTGCAACACAGGACTGTACATTTTTTTCTACTGCATATGGAACATTTTCAAGGATACACCCTATCCTCGGACACAAATCCAACCTCAGCAAATTTAACAATATTCAAATCATGCCAAGTGTATGCTCAGACCACAAAGCTTTGAAACTAGAGATCAACTATAAAAGGAAAGCAGGAAAAAAAATCACATATATGTGGAGATTGAACAACATGCTATTAAAAAATGACATGATCAAAGAAGAAATAAAACTAGAGATTAGAAAACTTGTAGAAATGAATGACAATGAAAACACAACATACCAAAATTACTGGGACACAGCGAAAACAGTAATAAGAGGCCTATCACTGCAGGCCTACTATCTCAAGAAACAAGAAAAATTACAAGTAAACATCCTAACATCCCATCTTAAAGAACTAGAAAAAGAAGAACAAAAGAACTCCAAAACAAGCAGAAAGAAAGAACTAATAAAAATTAAAGCAGAACTTAATAAAATTGAGAACAGAAAAACAATTGATAAAATTAATGCAATAAACACTGTTCTTTGAAAAACATTAATAAAAATGACAAACCACTGGCTAGGCTTACCAAAAGACAGAGAGATAAATCACATAAATCCAAAATTAGAAACAACAGGGGAGAAATTATGACTGACACTACAGAAATACAAACAATCATAAGAAATAACTATGAAAGATTTCATGCCATCAAATTTGACAATTTTGAGGAAATGAACAAATTTCCAGAAACATATAGTTTACCTTGACTGAACTAAGAAGAACTGGGTAACCTAAATAGACCAATGAACAGTACAGAACGTGAAACAACTATCCAAAACCTCCAAGGCAAAAGTCCAGGACCAGATGGTTTTATCAATGAGTTTTATCAAGCATTCAAAGAATTAATGTCCATCCTCCTCAGACTACTCCAAAAAATTTAAGAGGAGTCAATACTCCCCAACTCATTCTATGAGGCCACCATTTCCTTAATATCAAAACCTGGGAAGGGCAATACCAGAAAAGAAAATTATAGACCAATATCTCTGATGAACACTGATACAAAATTCCTAAACAAAGTATTAGCAAATAGAATACAACAATGCATTAAAAAGATTATACATCACGATCAAGTGGGATTCATCTCAGGGGCACAAGGATGGTTCAACATATGCAAATTAATCAATGTAATCCAGCACATAAAAAAAATAATAAAAGATAAAAACCGTATGATTATCTCAATTGATACAGAAAAAGCATTTGACAAGATACAACACCCATTTATGAATAAACACTGAATAAAATGGGAATTGAAGGAAAGTACCTCAACATAATAAAGGCCTTATATGACAAACACTCAGCAAATACTATACTAAAAATATGAAGCCAATTCTCCTAAAATCAGGAAGACAGGGATGCCCTGTCACCACCGCTATTCAACATAGTGCTGGACGTTCTAGCCAAAGCAATTGGGCAAGAGAAAGGAATAAAAGGTATTAGAATTGGGTGAGAAGTCAAACTATCACTCTTTGCAGATGACATGATCCTTTATATAAAAACTCTAAAGACTTTATCAGAAATCTATTACAAACTATATACAAATACAGCAAAGGTGCAGGATACAAAGTTAATGTACAAAAATCAACTGCATTTTTATATGCCAAAAATAAAACTTCAGAAAGAAAGGTGAGAAAAATCCATTCCTTTTGTCATTGCAAACAAAAAATTAGATACCTAGGAATGAATCTAACAAAGAATGTGAAGGACTTATTCACTTAAAACTATAAGACATTATTTAAAAAAATTGAAAATGACACACAAAAAATGGAAAGATATTCATGTTCATGGATTGGAAGACTGAGCATAGTTTAAAATAGCCATATTACCCAAAGCAATGTACAGATTCAAACTCCCACAGACATTCTTTCAAGAAATAGATTTAAAAAAACAAAAACATCAAATTTGTATGGAACCACAAAAGACTACAAATTGCCAAACCTATACTAAGAAAAAAGGATAAAGCTGGGGGAATCTCACTGCCTGACTTTAGTTTGTACTACAAAGCCTCAGTAATCAAAACAGCTTGGTATTGGCAGAAAAACAGATACACAGACCAATGGAACAGATCTGAAAACCCAGAAATAAACCCACAAATATATGGACAGATTATTTTTGACAAAGGAGCAAAAAAATATACAGTGGGGGAAAGAAAGCCTCTTCAGTAAATGGTGCTGGGAAAACTGAAAAATCACATGCAAAGACTGAATGTGAACTGCAATCTGTCATCATATACCGAAATTAACTCAAAATGGATTAAAGACCTCCAAGTAAGACCCAAAACAATAAATTGCATAGAAGAAACCATTGGTACTAAACTAACAGACCTGGGGTTCAGGGATAACTTCATGAACCTGACCTCAATGGCAAGTGAAGTAAAAGCAAAAATAAATGAATGGGACTTCATCAAACTGAAAAGCTTCTGTACTGCAAAGGAAACCATCAACAAAGCAAAGAGGCAACCAACCAACTGGGAGAAAATATTTGCAAACAATGCCTCTGATAAGGGTCTAATATCAAAAATATATAAAGAACTTGTATAACTCAACAACAAAAAAACAAGCAATCCAATTAAAAAATGGTAAGACCTAAACAAACACTTCTCTCATGAAGACATACAAATGGCCAACAGATAATATGAAAAAATGCTCAACATCACTAGCAATTTGGGAAATGCAAATTAAAACCATGATGAGATACCACCTCACACCTGTTAGAATGGCTATAACCAACAAGACAAGGACCAACAAGTGCTGGAGAGACTGGAGGAAAAAGGATCCCTCATACACTGCTGGTGGGAGTATAAATTGGTACAACCACTGTGGAAGGCAGTGTGGAGATTCCTCAAAAAACTAGGAATGGAATTACCATATGACCCAGCAACCCCTCTCCTGGGTATCTACCCAAAAAACTTGAAAACCTTAATCCGCAAAGATATATGTACCCAAATGTTCATCGCAGCACTGTTTACTGTGGCCAAGTCGTGCAAATAACCAAAGTGTCCTTTGATAGATGACTGGATAAAGAAGCTGTGGTACATTTATGTAATGGAATATTACTCAGTGATAAGATGAAATACAGCCATTTGTGACAACATGGATGGACCTTGAAAACATCTTATTAAGTGAAGTAAGTCAGACTGAAAGACTCAAGAAACATATGACCTCATTTATAGGTGGAATATAAAACTGAAAGTAACAAAGAAACAAAAACTCAAGGACACAATCAATAGTTTAGTGGTTACCTGAGGGTAAAGGGGAAGGTGTGCGAAAGAGGGGTGGTGGGGGAAGGCGAGGAGTTGGGAACGGGCATCAATTATATGGTGATGGAGGGAAAGCTGATTCTGGGTGAATATAATGCAATGCACAGACGATGTAATGTAGAGTTGTACGCCTGGAGTTGTTATCAACCAATGTCACCCCAATAAATTTAACAATAAAAAAATAATAAATATTTCTCACCTCAACTTAGTCTTCTGCATAATTAGGAGCTACAAATAATACAGTGGACCAATTACATTCAATTTCATTTTAAGGAAAAGAAAACTGGAGGAAGCCAGGAATTTTTCCCCCCTATTGTTGCTTCTATTATGTTTTCCCAACAGCAATAGCAACAAGGAGACACTAGCCACTGTTTTCCCTTTGCTTTTATTATTCAGTATTAGTCTGCAGGAGAATGGTCTAACTTATTAAGTATCAGGTATCTACTCAAAACCTTGTAAAATTAACAATAAATATTATAAAATAAATTAATGGATCAACTATTTCACATAGATAAGTATTACTACATATTTATGCTATATTTTAACATTTTTACCTAAAAATTAAAAGACAAAACAGAATATACATGAATATAAAGTAAAATAAAATTATTTCTGATAAAACATGTATCTCTTCAGAATACAATGCTTTTAACACATACAAAAAAAAAAAATCACCCTTTGATAGAAAGAAGTATACAACTTTCTGGTCACAACAAAATAAGGAAAGTACAGCTAAAAATAAAACTGCTCATAATCTTGGCATGCCAAATAAAAGTCTTTCCTCCAACCTGGCTGTTAATCTTACTTTACATAAAACAAATGTGAACTTAGGATAACTACTCTTAAGAAAAATTGGCTTAAGAAAGCCAAACAAAATTAAACTGAGAGAAATCCAATTAGCAACGTTTTTGGTTTTGCCATCCATCATTTTCTGATGAGTGAACAGTTCTACAGATTAAAAAATTATAAGAATAAGTAAAAAATGTTTAAGTGGACTGAATCATCTGAGATTAGTAATGTCATTAGCTTGCTTGTTACCCTTTAATGCCATTTAACCTTTGAAAGCTATTCAGTTAGAACAAAGGCAAATATATATATATATACACACACACATATGTTTTTTAAGTCACAATGTTTAAAAAAAGTTCAAGTTACTATTATCAGAAGAGAGGGGAGAAGAGCTTACCTAAACATGGGTTAACCAATTTTATAACAATCAGCCCACTTTTCATCTTCTTTGAAGCATCTTTTAAATATTCTGAAAAAAAAAAAAAGTGGTGAGTTTGTAAAATTAAAAGGCATTTGCTTTGTTACTCTTCTAATTTACTTTACCCTGATCTTCTTTCTTCTATTTATATGATTTTTCTTTCTGAAATTTTTAACTCAGTCCTATTGCTTTGGAGCTGTGTGATCTTGAGCAAATTACCAATTTCTCTTCAAAGTGCAATGGGATTTTTAGGTAATTTTAATTCATTTCCTTGAGAAATGATGAAGAACAGGACTTTAATCAGATGGCTTGAGTTATAACCTTGGCTGAAGCATCTGGTTCCTTCATCACCTTGGGCAAGGTTCTTCATGTCCTGTCTCAGTTGTCACATTTATAAAATAACATACTTGCTTTTCAAAGGATTAAATTAGCTAATCTTGAAAGGTCTTAATATATTCAGAAAAACAGAAATACATAATAATATTATTACTAGCATTATTATACTTATTGTTACTAACTTATTACTATGAAATAGAACATTTTTTAAGTAAATATTTCCCAGACATTTATATTTTTTTACCCCTAATTGTCCTCTACCCATTTTTACCTAACCATGTCCTCTACCCATATTTCCAGTAGAGTATTCACCTTTTCTTTTACTACTTTATAAGGAATCTTTATACATTAAGAATATAAACTCTTGTTTTTAATGATTTTTTTTTTGCCATTTAGGAAAGATATAAATCTTTACACAATCATATCAATATTTTCCATTATGGTTGCACCCTTTCTGTCATACTTAGAAAGGCTTTTTCTTTCTCAAAATTATGTGAATTGCCTATATTTTCTTCTAATACTTTTAGACTATATCTTTAACCCAAGTTTGTCCAACTCACAGCCCCCAGGCCACATGCAGCCCAGGACAGCTTTGAATATGGCCCAGCACAAGTTTGTAAACTTTCTTAAAACATTATGAGATTGTTTTGTGTGATTTTTTTTTTTTTTTTTAAAGCTCATCAGCTATCATTAATGTTAGTACATTTTATGTGTGGCCCAAGACAATTCTTCTTCCTAAGTGGCCCAGGGAAGAAAAAAGATTGGACACTCCTGCTTTAACCTATCTGGAATATATCCAGGTATAAGATATGAAGAGGAGATCCAACTTGAATTTTTTTTTCAATGAGCTGTCCACACCATCAATGGAATGACCAATGATTAAAATAATTTCTTTATGCTAAGTGTTTAAAATACATTTATGAGTCTGTCAATGAACATTCTATTTTGATGCATTAATCTATGTCTATATTAGCATCAGTACTTCAATATTTTAATTATCATAGTTTTAAAATAATTTTAATATTGAGTAAAATGAGTCCCCTCATTATGTTTCCTTTACAATATTTCACTGTCAAAAGTTTTAATCATACAGATTAAAATGTAAAGACCATGACTATTTTATTTATAACATCCTTCCTACATTTTGAGTGGCACATTCATAGAACTCATTTAAAGAGTCTCTCTCTCTCCAAAAGGAACCAGGGGGCTCTGACTAATAAGGGAGCAGAGCAACAACCTACCATAGAGAAAATTAGAAAGCTTTGGGGAAGAAAAGGAACTTTTAGTCACTATTATTTTCTATGGCCACCCACTCCCTTCACAGCACCTTAGGTCTTCCTAAACTTAAACACAGCAAGCATGTTTAGAAACCGACTTACTCATAACATTAAAATATAGCTTTTTCTCCCCAGAAAATAATAGTTACTTTAAATATATAAAAAAACCTAATTTTGAAATTTTCACTGGCAATCAAATATTAATAGAATAACAGAAACCCAATTTACCTTCTCACCTGAAGTAACCAAAAAAAAAAGACAATGTATAAAACAACTATTTCAAGACACTGGATGTTCAGACATGCAGGAGAGTGATCTCTGAGAGATGGCAAACAAATGAGGTGAGCCCTGTGACTGCCCCAGCTTACTGCCTTGAGAAAATTTCCAGGCCGTGGTGCAGAACGGGAGAATCCAGCTGAAGTCTGGTAGACTCCCTGAATTGAAAAGAGGGAGCTGAGAGTTCCGGAGACATCATAGCTAGAATTTACAGGAAAGGAGAGAGCTATAGACAAAGAAAACCCCAGAGATCTGCAAAGGGTACTGCTTGAGTATTCAGTGCATGTATATGCTGTAATTAACTAATAGAAGACTGGGAGAAAAGCCTCCTGAACAGATGAAACAGTACCTCACATTCACTCAGGGTTTTGAATTGAGCCTATTTGCAGACACTGGAAAACCTTGTAATTCAAAGGTCATTGGGTATAGTCCTCAAAAAGGCCTTGCCTCAGTAATACAACTGTAGACACTAAGCTGCTCTGGTTCCACTGAACTGAACTAATTTTTAAAAAGACCTAAAATGATCAAACTGTTTCCATGTTCCTTCACTGTATCCTAGAATGAAGCTCAAGATTATTTATAGGAATACAAAAATATTCACCAACCAAAAAGGTAAAATTCACAACATCTGGCATCTAATCAAATATTGCTAGGCATGCAAAGAAGAAAAAGATGGCCTATAATGAGAAAAATAAAGACATCAATTATTGCGAGATGGGTATTGATATTAGACACAGATGTTAGAATGAACAGATAAGAGCATTAAAAACAGTATTCCTGATATATGAAAAGTTAAATAGACACATAGAACATTTTTTAGAAGACTCAAGTTGAGATGGGATTAATGGCAAAAGAAAAGATTAATTAACTTTAAGACAGTAAAGTAAACTATCAAAAGTAAAGGCACAAAGAAAAAAATAATTAAGAATTTAAAAAGTATCAGTGAACTGTGGAACAACTTTAAGCATACTAATAATATATACCATATTTTCCTGGGTATAAGATGATATTTTGTTTAAAATTGTTAGACCAAAAATTGAGGACCGTCATATATGACAGTAACCTGTATATTGATTTCTTTTTTTTTTTTTTTTTAATTTTTTTTTTTTAATATCTTTTCACATTTATAGAGTAATTATCTTTTTATCTTCAGTGCATATTTATTTCTATTTTACTTTTGACAGATAGAGAGAGAGACAGAAACAGAGACAGCTAGAGAACCGAACTGTGGGAACTCCCCAGTTCAGCATGTGGGTCCTGCCTGGGCCGGAGCCGGGATTCGATCCTCGGTCCTCGTGGCCTCAAAGCGAGCGCTCAACCCGCTGAGCCGTCCCGGCTTTTCCCTGATTTCTTAATGTTGGGTTAGAAAAGTAGGGGTCTTATATATGGGGGTGTCTTATACTTGGCAAAACATAATAATTGGAATTCCTGAAAGACAGTAACAGAAAAAACATTTGAAGAAAGTACGGCTGAATATTTTCAAATGTGAGGAAAAATTATAAACTCACACATCCAAGAAGTTCAATAAATCCAAAGAACCAAGAATAAAACTATACATCAAAATTTATAGTGCTGAAGCTGGGATGGCTCAGCAGGTTAAGGGCTTGCTTTGCAGCCCCGGAGCCAGAGGATCGAATCCTGGCTCCGGCGCAAGAGGACCCACATGCAGAACCGGGGTGTGCCCTCAGTTCAGTTCTTGCCCGGGCCTATGCAGGAGGCGCCGAACCCAGTTCCTGCCCTGCGCAGCCCCGCGCCCACCTGTGGAGTGAAACTATATGGAAAACTAATGCTGTCAACTATGGAAACTGCTCTGGGCCCTCCCACTTCTCTCTGTCTCTCTCTGTCTCTCTCTCTGTCAAAAAACAATAAAAATAAATCTTTAAGAAAAAAAAAAAAAGAATTTATAGTTCAAAACCAGTAATAAAAAGAAAAAATCTTAAAAGCAGAGAGAAAAAAAACACACACATTATGTACTGTGGTACAAAGCTAAAAATGACAATAAATTTATGTTTGGAATATATAAGCCAGAAGACAAGGGGGAAACATCTTTGAAGCACTCAAAGAAAACATGAGAACCCAGAGAAAATACCCTTGAAAAGTGAAGGTGATAAATAGACATTTTCAGATATACAAAAGCTAAAAGAAATAATCAATAGACTCACATTACAAGGAGTGCTAAGGAAAGTCCTTCTGGGATAAAGAATATGACAGCAGATGAAAATATGAATCTAAACAAAGGAATGAGGAACAATGGTTATGGCAGGGATAAATAAAAAGGAATATTCTTATTATTTAAATTTCTTTAAACATCACTGATGAAGCAAAAATAGCAATGATTTAGTTCAGGGTTTATAACATATGTATAAATAAAATATATGACAATGACAGCATAAAGGCCAGGAGGGGAGAAATAAAAGCATACCATTGTAAGAGTCTTATGCTATACATGAAGTGGTATAATATCACTTGACAGTAGAGGTGATCCTTTAAATATGTGTACCATATACCCTATAGCAGCTATTAAAATTACAAAACAAAAAATGCTGTCACTAATATGACAACAAAAGAGATGAAATAGAATCATAAAAGATATGTAATCCAAAAGGAGGCAGAAAGGGGGCAACAGAAGTACAAACAACCAATGAAATACACAGAAAACAACCAGCGGGAAAGCCGGGATGGCTATGCCGTTAAAGTGCTTGCCCAGGGGGACCGAGGATTGAATCTCGGCCCGGGTCCGAATGGGGTCCATATGCTGAACTGGGGTGTGCTTCCCACACGGGAGGTCCCCAATTCGGTTCTCAACCCCGGGTTCTGCCTGTAAAACTGTAGAAACTGCTCTGGGACCTCCCTCTTCTCTCTCTTTCTGTCTCTGTCAAAAAAAAAAAAAAGGCGAAAAAAAGAAAACGAGAAAGATGACAGACTCAAATCTAATCACATCAATAAGCACATTCAATGTAAATAGTCTGTACACCCCAACTAAAAGACAGAAATTGTCAGACTAGATTAAAAAAAGTAAGGGAAAATTATATTCTGCCTATAAGAAACACACTGTAAATATAAAGACAAGCAGGGGAAGCTGGGATAGCTCAGCGGGTTAAGTGCTCGCTTTGCAACCCTGGGGACTGAGGATCGAGTCCTGGCCCAAGCCCCAGCCCATGCAGACCCATATGCTGAACTGCGGTGTGATTCCCATTTGGGAAGCCCCCAGCCCAGTTCTCAGCCTGTGCAAATCCCGCCCACCTGCGTGGAACAAAACCATGTCGAAAAACTGATGACGCGCAAGTATGGAGACTACTCTGGGCCCTCTCCCTTCTCTCTGTCTCTCTCAAAAACAATAAAATAAATCTTAAAAAAAAAAAAATGGAGGGAACCCTCTGTCCCATTTCTAACCCCTGGCAACTACTAATTTGTTCTCCATCTCTATGACTTTTCCATTTTGAGAATGTCTTATAAATGATCCACACAGACTCAATTTTACGTCTTTTAAAACTTTCATCTTTGCAATTTACAAAAATGTAAAGCATAAAGCTTAGCATTGTTAAAAACTTTTCCAAAAAACTAAAATAGGTTATCGTTTTCTCTCCTTTTCTCCTTTGCTGTTTCTCACTTCCAATTTCACAAATCTTCATCATTCATGCCACAGAAAAAGTGACCTCTCTCTTTTTCAGCAATACATCCTTTATTTTATTTCAGTACTACAGTATCCCTTTCAACTTTAAATTGGTAAATTATTGATTTCTTGCTTCCTTTTTTTTTTTCCAGTAGAAAACTTTGGTTCTAATGAATCTTCCTTGCCAGTTCTTCAGCATTCCCATTCCTCTACAGCAGGGGTGGCCAACAAGTCAATTGCGGTTGACCGGTGGATCACGAAGCCAATTTTGGTCGATCGTCGATCGCTCGCAATGTCTGGGGTGGAATTCCGTGTACCATGGACTTTGAAGAGATTGTAGAAGACAAAACTTTCTAGCAATAGTTTAATGCATTCTGGGAATTTGCCAAGGTCATAAATTCCTAGAATTCTGACAGCCTGACACTGTGATCTCCGCCCACCCAGACAATACATTTTGACTTATGTGTTACACTTGTCACCAGACGCAAGGCGTGAACACAACAGTTACGACTCGACTCATCGAAGAACACAGTCAGTTAGCTTGAATATTTGGTAGTGTCATACGGTAGCTTCTTTTCTTTTGTATTAACAGTATTATTATCAATCAATATTATTTATCCTCGGTGACCACGTTGAGTTTCAATTTTTCTTCTGTTTAAAATGTAAGTACCTTTTCTTTGTTTTAAAT
>PVKE010048257.1:0-11651 GCA_004027555.1 Craseonycteris thonglongyai | reverse complement strand
GGGGCGGGGTTCAAGTACCGTACCTTAATGAGAATATCTGAAAGTCGTCCTAGTTTAGCTAAAGGGCTAGTACAGAACTCGATTGAAGCCACAGGAGCCAAGGCAAAAAACATTTTAATCTTTTTGGCCAGCTCCGGGATCCGTGAAAATGCTATAAAACCTGGGGGGGAACAAAAGGAAGACAACAGTAATTCAATCTTCTGGGGCTTTCTCTGTAAAGGGGGTGGGGGTGGAAACAGGATGCGTAGTGCCCTCTAGTGGCAACCTGAGAAACATGCAAGCAAACACTTGAAACGGAGTCCTCTGAAGGTCTATGGGAGGAAATACTAAATTTGACTAAATTACCGCAGTAAATCAGTTTTTGCTAAGTGCTTGCTTCAATTTTCAACCTAGATATGCACTGAAAGAAATATAGGTTGTTAAAACCAGAATATGTTTTTCCTGTTCCTTTAGTACTGTAAATCAAACTAAGGAAAGATTGTATTCTACGCAGCTCAACCTCACCAGCCCCATCTTCATTTGCTCCGCCCCCATCCTAGAGACCAATCCAAATCAAATCCCCAACGACTCAAAGGGGACTTACCCATTTAGAGCGCCCTAGCATTAAACTAGCTCTTCTCCATAGCTCAGATCACTTCTAGCCTTAAACTTGACCCCAGAATGTCACTTTAGAAAGCAGTGCGGCAAAGGGCATTAAGTAGATAAATCATGGAAAAGGGAATATAAATGAAGAAAAATGTTTAAATAGATTAAAAAGGTAAATGTTACTTTTTATTTGTGGCCTCTTAAAATGGCAAACAGTGCTTTGTGGTAGTGAAGATGGGGCAATTTAACCATATTTATCAAGACACTTAAAAAGGAGATTGTGTGATATGATATTAGTCATAGTAAACATGAAAAGGGGGAATTATATAAATTATGGGACAAGTTCCTAGTTCCTAATCAGAATAACTCTTGTTTGCTAGAGTTATGGGCAATTTTGCTCTCCTTACACTTAATAAATTTCCTATTTTTGTTTACAATGAACACACATTATCTTTATAATCTGCATAAATTAAAAATGCATATGACTTTTAAAAACTATTTACACATAGGGTATACCATGGCATCTTAGTAGTTAGTTTTATGCCATTTAACTATAAAAGTCAGTGTACTTTCTTATTTGCTTCTTAAAAGTCTCTTCGCTTAGAAAACCCTCTCACCTCCCCATATTGCTTAAGTAGAAAAATACATCATAGGCTGTGGCTTGCAGTAATTCCTTTAAATTCAAGAGTGCTGTATAACATGTATATCCACTTTTATGAAAGTCTACATTTCCAGAGAATATGAAATATTACCAAAATTCCTTGCCCTTGCCCTGAGCATGATTTCTGCATAGCATTAAAAAGTAATAATAAATAAAACTTTATTTGAGCTAACATCATTTTTTTACATTTCACTTTTCAGAACAAATGCAAACTCTATAATAATATATCATATTAACTTTCAATCTTCATTGTATACATACCTATCGTAGTGCCTTGAGAATGGCCCACATAGTACACTTGTTCTTGGCCAGTTTTATTCAGAATGAAGTTAATTGAAGCTGGTAAGTCATAATTTGCCATCTCATCGTAACTGTAATCCAAAAAATGGACGTCTTTCATTGAGGCATTGCATACAAATACAATAGCACATAAATAGTAAGTGTGTGGTTTGATGACAAATTGAGCACAGCTGGGTGAACCATGACTGAGCACAGGAAATAGGTTATTACCAGGGGAAGAGAGCTCCCCAGGCTCTCTTCCAATCCTGCCTCCCAAGCGTAACCATTAACCTCATTTTTCACACTATAAATTAATTTTACCCATTCTTTGAACTTTTTCATCAATGGGATCAAACTGTATTCTTCTGTATTGGGCTACATTCAAAGTGTCGCACATAATTGTAAGCTGTGCATTAAGTAAATATGCCACACATAGTTTGTCCATTCACTGCTGATGGGAATTTTGTAGTTTCCAGTTTTTCACTATTACAAATAATGTGATAATAAATATATTCCTATACATGTCACTGGTAAAGCTCTCATTCTTGCCTTTCATGTCCTTTAGGTAGGCTCCGGTTTTACAAATGGGAATCAAGTCTGGAGGAGGCACAGCTGGATCTTCTCTATACCTGGTGCCAAGACAGAGCCCTGGACCAGTTCACATGTGTGCATTTGTCACCAGGAGATGGATGAGCCACTTGCTACCATCATTTATGACGTGCCAAGTTCTTTCCCTGTATCCTTTCCTTTAATCCCCCAGTAATATTATAAGATCGATATTAATTATCCCTGTTTTGCATAAAGAAAACTGAGGCACAGAGGGCAGAGGGCCTATGGGACACGCTCAAGGTCACACAGTGATTAACTGGTAGATTCAGAAGTAAGAGAGAGAAGAGGAAAATTTCTGGATATAGAATAGTGAACATTTGAAATGTGCGTTTATAAAGGAAGAAAGGTTATGGGACACAATTTACCTAGCAGCTACCTCAACACCAGGAATGCCAAAATAACTTAAAATCCTTAACTAAATCTAATTCTTAAATGTAATTATCTGCTTGTAATTTACCTGTTATTTTTTAAATTCCCAAAAAGGTTTAAAAACTTTCATGATTCATCAGTTTCCCACCTCATAGGATCTTGAATTATTCATCTATCCATCTCCCCATGTGTCTGCGTTAAGGGTGCTAAGGCAATAGACTCCTGTCATAATCAGTTCAAATATACCTGAAGGCCCAGAATTCATCCTGAGAAACTGAAAGGGTCTTGTGTTTCCGAGACCAGGTGTTGCCCCTGCTGTTGCCCATCCACACGTCGAAACCAGCGTCTGCCAGAATGAAGCCCAGACTGCTGCTGGGCAGGTTTGTGACCCAGTTACTGGAATCTGCCAGCAAGCCATGCTGCAGGAACACCACTGGTCTGTGCCCTGGAAGACATTCACGCTTAAGAGTCAGCAGCACTTAGCTTCAAAACAAACATAACACTTTGCTATACAAACAATGTACACAAACAATGAAAAAGAAATGCATTAACATATTAAGGTAGCAGAACAGGAACAGATTCATAGATATAAAAAAGTTGCTTTGTTGCCAGATGGGAGGAGGGTTGTGGGAGGGAATGAAGTATGGGAAGGGATTGGGAAGTCCAATTTGGTGGTCACAAAGTAATGGTTATAGGCATATATGGTATAACATGGGAATAGAGTCAATAACGTTGCAATAACTATGGGTGTCATCAGATGGGTACTAGATTTGCTGGGGTGATGGGAGGAGGGGAGGAGGGGTGGATGAAAAAGGTAAGAATTCAAGAAGTACAAATTCATAGTCACAAAACAGTTACAGGGATGTAAAGTGCAACATAGGGCATATCGTCAATAACACTGTAATAACTATATATGGTGCCAGACATATCAGATTAAGGACTTTATAAGTTATATAAATGTCTCATCACTATGCTGTATACCTGAAACCAATATAATATTGTATATCAAATGTAATTAAAAAATAAAAATAAGAAAAAAAGAAAGATTGAGGTACCAGTATACGCCTATATCCCATCAATAAAGGATATTTTAATCAGTTATTCCTTTCTTCTTTAAGGTTTTTGTTGAAATATAGCTAATATAAAATATTTTATTAGGGGATATCCGGATGGCTCAGCAGGTTGAGCACTGGTCTTACAGCCCTGGGGTCCAAGGATCATGTCATGGCCCTGACCCATGCGGACCCATATGCTGAACTGGGGTATGCCCTTAAATCAGTTCTCACCAGGGTGAGACCCAGACCCAGTTTCTGCCCCACACAGCCCCACCCCCACCTGTAGAATAAAACTATGTAGAAAACTAATGACGTGCAACTATAGAGACTGCTCTGGGCCCTCCCTCTTCTCTCTGTCTCTCTCTTTGTCAAAAACAATAAAAATAATAATTATGTTCCTTTCAGGTGTCCACCATAGTTATTCAACATTCATATACCTAAAGAAGGGATCGCCATGATAAGTGCAGCGAGCCTCTGACACTGTAGCACGTTATCACAATAGGAGTGACTACATGCATATTTTGGAGGGAACTGGACCGAGTGCTTGGAAGCAAGCAAGCTCTAGCGGGCGGGAGTGGGTAGAGAATGGGAGGCAGGACAGGACCCTCAGCCTTGCCTGCCCAGGCAGTTCTTCCAAGGACCAGCCTGGTCTGTGCAAGTCAATATCTGAGGCCTGGTGTGTCTGAGCAACAAACCAGCACAACAGGATGAGGGCTGACTTCCCTAGCTGTGTTCTACGATTGATTTGTTTGTCCCAAACTGGCTCTAGGACTGGAGGCTGAGGGCCTAAACACACTTTGACCCAGAATGGGCAAGTGATGTTACCATGGACACCTTACTAGTCAGCACAGAGCCAGCAAAGAGAAGTGGCCCAGTGACAGCCCACCAGTGAGGCCCAGATGTGGGTGTAAGTGAGGAGGGGATTTCTCAGGCTCCGAAACTGAATCTGCTGAGCTCACGGTCTCATAAGAGGAAGATAATCAGGTGAGCAGGGAAGCTCCTCCTACCTCCCACAGCACTGACCTTCTCAACTAGGGAAGTATCTGGACAGGCCTCTACTAAGCTCTAAACAAAGGATGTGAGAAATCAGCAGAGGCCCAAGGAAGACCCAAAAGAAGAACAAGGAAGTCACAAGGATCAGGGCATTGGCATAAAACAGACTTCGGTTCTTATAGCTATGAAACCTTGCAGGATTTATTCAATCCCTCCTGCAGGGGTCTCCAAACTTTTCAGCCCGCAGGCCGCATTAACTATCAAACAGCAGTTTGGGGGCCGACTACACACTCGAGGTCCAAATAAAAAAGAATCAAAACATAGAGGTTGTTTTTAATTATTTATTTAATATTATTTTATTCAGATAAAAAGGTCTCCACGGGCCGGATGAGAGGGCCTCAGCCCGGGCCGTAGTTTGGAGACCCCTGCTAAAGTGTAGGTGTTCTTTCCTAAAGATGTATTTTTATTGTTTTTGACAGAGAGAGAGAGAGACAGAGACAGAGTGAGACAGAGGGAAGGGGGAGGGCCCAGAACAGTCTCCATAGTTTTAAGTTATCAGTCTTCAACATGGTTTCACTCCACACAGGTGGGTGGGGGCGGGGGAGGGCGCACAGAGTGAGAACTGGGCTGGGGGGCCTCCCACATGGGAAGCTCACCCTGGTGAGCACCGAACTGGAGCCGTACCCAAGTTTAGCATATGCGTCTGCAGAGGCTGGGGCTGGGATTTGATCCTCACACCCTGGGGCTGCCAAGCAAGTGCTTAACCCACTGAGCCATCCTGGCATCCCTCGGTGTCCTTTTCTTTTTTTTTTTTTTAAGATTTATTTTTATTGTTTTTGACAGAGAGAGAGAGATACAGAGACAGAAAGAAGGGGGAGGACCCAGAACAGTCTCCATAGTTGCACATCATCGGTTTTTCCACATAGTTTCATTCCACGTGGGAGTGGGGCTGCACAGGGCAGGCACTGGGCCTGGGTCTCACCCCGGTGAGAACTGAACTGGGGGCACTCCCCCAGTTCAGCATATGGGTCCACACGGGCCGGGGCCAGGACTCGATCCTCAGACCCCAGGGCTGCAAAGTGAGCGCTTAACCCACTGAGCCATTCTGGCTTCCCTCCTTTTCTAAAGTGGGGTAATACAGTGGCTGTTACACAGTAAAGCTCAATACGTAACAGCAACTGAAAAAAAGTAATAAATGTGTAACTGTGATAAACTATTACTGGAGTACAAGCTAGCTCTGAAAATGGAGGACGGGGCCAGAAGCCAAGAAATGCAGGCAACTTCTAGGTGACAGGAAAGGTAAAAAAAACTATATGATAATAAGTTTGTGTTGTTCTAAGTCATTAATTTTGTGGTGATTTGTTACAGCAGCACTAGGAAATTAATACAGTTGGGTACTAAATTTTACCTCCATTTTTCAGATAAGAACTCTAAAGCACAGTGTGGCTAAGAAATCTGCACATACTTGCATAGCCACCAATCCCAAATCAGGACTCAGGTGGGTAGTATGTCTCCTGAGCCTCAAGAAGAGAGAGGCATGGTTCCTTGCTGGTTTGAGAGGAGGCTGCGTAACCTAAAATTGTTCAGAATCACTTAGAAGATAGGCTGTACGTTGCAGAAAGGCCTCCCTCTCCTTGTGCAGAGGCAGGTCCTAAGCAAAGTGTTATCAAGGACTTTGTTTATGGTACATGGGCATTCCCACCACTTCATACCAGGTAATGCAAAGTCAGAACCGCCCCTCACTTTGCACCTCTCTACAAACATCCATGGGACTGAACAAGTCAAGCAAGCTCAAGACCCAGCAACTAGGCCTGCGGCTCTGCACAAATGCAAAGTCCAAGTGCTGGTCTGACCATCCCCAAGACGGGCTGTAGATCACCGAAAGCTCTGGGGCCTAAGAGGCTTCCTCGATCTGCCCCACCTACTTACGATAAACCCTAGCAAGCAGCCTGGTACCTATCTGATTGGTTGTTACTAATACTAGTACTTGTCATAATAGTTACTGATCACATGCCCCATGCCTCATTTCATATGAATTCCACTGTTACAAGAGAGCTGTTAAGGTCCACCCCATGTTAACAATAAGGTAACTGATGCCTGGAAACAGAAACTAAGTAAGCTGCTCTAGAATACTTATCTAGCAGGGAGCCAGAATTGAAACCCAAGGCAGCCTCATTCCAAAGCCCTGGCTTTTAACTACTACTCTAAAGGAAAAAACAATCACTACAACACAAGGCGGAAGGAGAGAAGAAGTGTGCTTTTTAAGTACTGTTTGTACCCAGTCATTTCAAAGCAAGCCAAGCACTATTTCCCCCAACTGGCAGTATATCAACAATCACCCAGGACACTTATAAAACATTCACATTTCTGGGGAAGCCGGGATGGCTCAGTGGTTAAGCACTCACTTTACAGTCCTGGGGACCAAGGATTGAATCCCAGCCCCAGCCCATGTGGACCCATAAGCTGAACTGGGGAGTGGCCCCATTTCGGTTCTCACTGGGGTGAGAACCCAGCCCAGTTCCTGCCCTACGCAGCCCAGTACCCACCTGTGGAATGAAACTATGGAAAAATCAATGATGTGTAACCATGGAGACTGTTCTGGGCCCTCCCCCTTCTCTCTCTCTCTTGTCAAAAACAATAAAAATATGTCTTTAAAAAACATTCACATTTCTGGCCCAGATCTGATTTAGGGAATCAGGAACTCTAAGGACAAAGCCTGGAAATATTTTTGACAAGCTCCCTCAGCTGCTCTAATGTAGCTCATCCACGGGTGTGTTCAAAGTGGTTCATCTAAAGTAGAACATGTCCAGCCCTCACAGGGCAGCGCCTGAGGAGTCTTTGCCAAAGCAAAGTTCAAAACGTCCGCCTGTGCATGCTGGAGACAGTTATCCATACCCCAGAATGTCACCTGCGCAGCTATCAGAGACAGAACGTCTCCCATACTAGTGGTGCTTTAATTGACAATAGCGTAATTGGACAATTTATTTCCCAAGTAGACAAAAGGGAAGTCTGATTTGTTGCTGCTTTGTGAACTTTAGTCAAGGCCTATATGTATTTATTTATGTTACCCAAATAAAATAAACAGTCTGACTGTCATGGATTAACTTGCTCAGTACTTATTCCATAGGCCATATTCTCTAGTTTAAAGAACACTGACTCTGGAAGCAGGCTGGCCAGCCCACTGTCCCTTGACCTAAAGCAAATCCCTTTCACTCTTTGAATGTGGCAGTCTCACCCAGTAAACTGAGGGTGTCTATTTATAGAGCACAGCTTCCCAATGAGGAAGACACAGGGGATTATGTTAAAAATATAAACTCTTCAAATCCTTGGCTCAGGCAGGATTCGTATCCCTCTAGCACTAACATCCCATGGCTTTCTGAAATAAGGCTAAGCAGATAAAAAGAGAACCACTTCCCTATGAATAATGAATTTCTGAATTTCAATTCCATTATGGGGTTAGTGCAAAGCAGGGGTAGCTCAACATTTGACAGAGAAGTTTGTTTAACACTGAGAAACAGTATGCACATGCTCCACAGGTAGCCAAGAGCTTCCTAAAAATGCCTTCCAAGCTGCCTAGGTAGTAGAGTCAACAGGCAAATGGTCTAAATTAGGGCATTCTTGACTGGGTCCAAAAACTCTCTGCAAATACATGTAAAATTTGTGTGTGTACAAGTGTCTGTTTAATTTACTAGAGAATAGGCTCGTTGCCTTCAGCCAGCTATACGCCCCAGTTCTGAAAACTGCCCGATAGAACTTGCTCAGGCTGCTCACACAGAAGACAGATGCTTCGAGTTGCAATGAGGGATGCAAAGATGACAAAGACACAGCCTCTGCCTTCAAAGAGCAGCTAAGGGAGGGATGGTGGGGAGGGAGACATACAAGAAGAAGTCAACCCCAAAGCAGAATAAAAAAAGCACCTCAAGAGAGGTGTTAGCAAGGCTTTTGGGAGTCCAGAGGGCGTGTGTTTCTCCTGCTCAAGCAATCAGAAAGAGTTGGCAGTTAAGCTGGGCTTGGAAAAATGCAAAGAATTCTTCTTAAAATACATACAGAAATGAAGATGATGGGCAGGGTGACTAGCATTCCAGAGGTTATATTCACCAGTTTAAGACCAGGGAGCATTAGCAAAAAGAAATAGCTCATTTGGATTTGAGAGTGTCAGAAAGCAGTTCTTTGATAAGTTATTAAAATAGCACATTCAGCATCAATTACATCATTCATAATTTGGCAATGGTTCCAAGTTAAACCTGCACAGTTGATAAGTGATGTTTCTTAGATAATGGGTAAATACAGTTGGCAACCAAGAGTTCTCAAGCACTCCTCATAAACCTTGAGACAGGGGTATTCTACCCCGTTCTACAGAGGAAGACACCAGAGACATCAGAGCCTCTGGCTGTAGACACTAATTGGGGGACTCGAAGTTTTTTGCACATACCATGGCGAAATAAATGAAATTATACTGACTAAAACAGATAACGATGCAAATCTCATATTAGCACAGAAGATTTTAAAGCTTGCTTAAATAATAATTTAGGAAGGAACTGAGGAAAGAAGGCCCTTCTGCTCATATAAAGATTTAATTGAAGAAGGGATAGTTTCCAATTACCTTAACTTACTAAGGACATTTTCTAGAATCAGAAAATGTTAAAAGATTAAGCTACATCTGGAGAGACAGCTGAATAAGGGTTAGATCCATAGTCTGATATTTGTTTAACTATTTCAAGTAGTCCCTCTAGAAATTTCTTAATATGGTCACTGCCATAAAAACTGGCCAAGTTCCAGCATTGCAGTTACTTGTCAAAGCTTTCCTAGCTCAACACAGAAAACACTCATACCTTGGTCTGAATGGTTCTTCCTCCCATGAGGGATTCGGTGGAGGCAAAGAATATATCCGTCTTCTGTCTCGACTAGGTGTTCCTCACTAGGATATCCCCAGTAAGAGATAATTTCACTCTATGGAGGAAAGGAGTAATAATAATAATAGAAATTCTATGGACAGAATCTGACAAGGTCTCCCACATTAACAGGCAAAGGAGAAGACAAAATGTCCGTGACATTCTCCAGGCTTTCCTTAGGAAATCAGCTGTCACTGAACTTTTAGTCTGCCGAAGCTAGTAGCTCACCCATCACAAGATAAATCCTCCCTTTGTTCTATCCGAATGTTCTACTCACAGGTTTTGGTTGAACCTTGGTTTCATCATTCTAGCATGTTCTATACCAACTGTGCCTAATTTTGCCATAGCTTTAGGACTCTTTGTTTCCAGCCTGGCTCCCAGACACAAATAAACACTCTTCTTTCTTTCTTCTCTAAATATGATTGCTAATACTGTGATCTACCACTATTCTTGTCTTAAGAGGTCCCATCCTGGGAAACAAAGCATAAAAAGCTTTAATCAATGACCTAATAAACTTACACTAATAAAATAAAGAATGCCAAGGTGGAATTGAAGAACAAGAAAAAGAGATGCTGGGATAGCTCAGCAGGTTGAGTACTTGCCTTGCAACCATGAGGTCTGGGAATCAAATCCTGACCCTGGCCTGTGCAAACATATATGCTGAACTGCAGCACAACTGGTAACCACCAGGATGGCAGTGAAAGTTCTTGCCTCTCATGCAGGAGGCCACCAGTTTGGTTCCCGCCCCACGCAGCCCCACATCCACCTGTGTGGAATGAAACCGTGTAACAACTAATGATGTACAACTATGGAGACTGCTCTGGGCCTTTCTCTCTCTCTCACCTTCTCTCAAACAACAAAATAAATCTTAAAAAATAAAGAGAAAAGATGAAAAATAGGGACTTGTGATCAAATTTGCTTTTCAATAAGAAAAGATCCATGGGGCAATTAATGAGGTACTCAGTGAGATATGGGTAACTCAATTATCCAGAAGATTTTCTGTAAATAAGTGCTTATTACCCTCTCTAACACACTACTTAAAAGAATTTAATTTTAATTTACAGAAAAAAAATATTAAAAGGATGGTGGGGGGGATAAAAGGAAAGATTTGGGACAAGAAATAAATTTAACCTCAAGACCCTGGTGACAGGTCATACATACTCTCTTGGTTCCCTATGAATTTATCTCAGTCTCTGAGGTCACCCAATTCTTCAGTTGGAT
Organism: Craseonycteris thonglongyai; assembly: GCA_004027555.1. Taxonomy (NCBI): domain Eukaryota; kingdom Metazoa; phylum Chordata; class Mammalia; order Chiroptera; family Craseonycteridae; genus Craseonycteris; species Craseonycteris thonglongyai. Next base: position 987 of record PVKE010048257.1, on the reverse strand, counting down.
CATTGCATTGTACATTTTAAAGCTTCTGTTTTTTTTAGTAATCTCTATTTTCCCAATGTTTTATGCCTAAATGAGGTATTTCCAGATTATATGGTCTACTTGATTAATAATGTTGAAATATTTTAATTACTCAAAGGATTACTTTTACTTGTTCTAATAAAATGTTTTTGTCAAATATTTTGATTTTTGTATTAAACTGTGCCCCCCAGACAATGCTAATCACAACCCTTGTTGAATGTATTGTAAAAACAGCATTCAGTAGTAACATCCTTACAAACTTTTGATACTATTCTTTTTATTGTTCTTTAAGCAGTCTCTTTATAAGTGAGATCCAAAAATAAAACAAATTTATAAAAATATCATTTGTCTCGTTAAGAAGTACATAGCTTTAACAGTAAGATGCAGTATGTAAAATGTACATTACCTGGTGGGAAAGTCTAGCAAACTGAGTCTAAGGTTCAGAGAACATGAAAAGTGCAGTGAGACATAAAGAGATTAGAGTTTGTGGTTCCATGTAGCCCACATAACTGAAATTAAGAAAACAATTAACATTGGTCACATGCATTTTAAAAGCATGTGACCTTGAGAAACTTACCACATTCATATTTGTTTCAGGATCCACATTTGTCAGCTTCCCTCTAGATGTCTCGGAATACAGGGTCCCAAGCACCAAACACAACACCAAACCCAAGAGCCACATTTTCATTCTGTATAAAATAGTTTGCTGTTATTTGTTCAAGTTCCACTACACATAATTTTGTTGGTACCGGTAGATTAATGTTCCCATTAAAAGTTCTGAACAAGTAAAAGCACAAATAAACAAATGGGACCTTATTAAGCTAAAAAGCTTCTGCGCTGCAAAGGAAACCATCAACAAAGCAAAGAGGCAACCAACCAACTGGGAGAAAATATTTGCAAACAATGCCTCTGATAAAGGGCTAATATCAAAAATATATAAAGAACTTGTACAACTCAACAAGAAAAAAA
>PVKE010048256.1:0-11651 GCA_004027555.1 Craseonycteris thonglongyai | reverse complement strand
GAATTGAATCTATATGTCAAGATTATAGAGAATTGACTGACTGCTTTATTGTGTTGAGTCTTTCAAACCATGCATATGTTAGCATGTTTTTACATGTGTGTAAGTCCTTAATTTCTCTCATTAGCATTATACAGTTGGCAACATATGAATCATGTACATATTTTATGCATGTACCTAAATATTTCAACTTCTTTTGAGCAATTGTATAATAAATGGTATTGGATTTTTATTTTAGTTTCTATGTGTTCATTGTTAGTATGTAGAAATGTAATTTTTTTGTGCGTGTTGATCTTATATCCTGCCTGAGTGCTAAACTTACTAGTTCCAGGCGTGCTTTTGTTTTTTGTAAATTTCTTGGTAGTGTCCACGTAGTCAGTCATGTCATCTGCAAATAGGAACTACTTTATTTCTTCTTTTCAAATGTATATACCTTATTTCCTTTCCTTGTCTCATTGCAGTGGCTAGAACTTTCAAAATTATGTTGACTGAGAATGGTAAGAGTGGACATCTTTGCCTTTTCCCAGTCTTGGGGGAAAGCATTTAGTCTTCCTTTAACCATTAGGTATGATGCTAACTGTAAATGTTTTCACAGAAGCCCTTTCTTCTTTCATGAAATTCCCTTCTATTCATAATGTGCTTGAGAATTTATATCAAGAGTGGATGTTGCATTTTATTAAAGGTTTGATGTGAGCATATTATTATTTTTCTTTAACATGTTTATATAGTGGATTATGTTTATTCATTTTCAAATGTTGAACCAGCCTTTCATCTTTGGAATAAACTCCACTTGGTAATGGTGCCTAATGCTTTTTATGCATTGTGAGATTAGGTATGCTAATATTATGATGAGCAATTTTTTATTTAACTTAAGGAGAAATATTAGTTTGTAAATTTCTTTTTTCTTTCTTCTATCTTTAATTTTGATATCAGGGTAATACTGGCATCAAAAAATAAATTTGGAAGTATTCTCTCCTCTTCTATTTATAGAAAAATATTGTGTTAATGCCTAAGGTTGGTGTTAATTCTCTGTTAAAAAATATTTTTAATAAAATATAGCTAACAGACAATATTGTATGAGTCTTGGGTGTACACCATAGTTATTCAATATGTATATACTTAAAGGAGTGATCACCATGATAACTCCAGCAATCGTCTGACACCATACACTACTATCACAATATTATTCACTATATTCCCTATGCTGTACATTATATCCCCATGACTTGTTTTATACCTGGAAATTTGAACCTCTGATATCTCTTCATGTTTCCCCCTTCTTTGTTCTTCAATTACAATTGAAATTCAATATTGATTTATATTAATTTAAGTTGTACAGCATAGTGGTTAGACATTTATATAATTTACCACGTGCTCCCTGACTAGTCTAGTACCCACTGGCACTATTCATATGTATTACTATTTATTGTTCCTATGCTTTACTTTACATCCCCATGGCTATTTTGTAACTACCCATATGTACTTCTTAATCCTTTCCCGTTTTTTACTGTGCCCCCAAAGCTAAGGTGACCAGATTTTAACATTGGTAAAGTGGGACACCATTGACAGGGGGGTAGGGGGTTCTTGATTAAAATTTTGGTCTATCTCCTGCCATTCCCTAGCTTCTGTATTCTTTCCAAAAATTGGGACTTTTTTAAAATGCCGCGGGACGCGGGACAAATTGTTAAAAATCGGGACTGTCCCACCAAAAGCTGGACGTCTGGTCACCTTACCAAAGCCCCTCTCATCAAGCAACCATCAACTCGTTCCCTGCACCTATGAGTCTATTTCTGTTTTGTTTGTTTATTTTGTTCTTTTGATTCTATATATAAGTGAGATCACATGGCATTCGTTCTTCTCTGTCTGACATCTTTCTCTTAGCATAACAAGTTCCAGGTCCATCCATGTTGCTGTAATGGTAAGATTTCATTGTTTTTAATGGCTGAGTTCTGCTTTATCCAGTAGTCTGTAGATAAGCACTTAGGCTGCTTCTATGTCTTGGTTATTGTAAATAATTTTGTAATGAACATAAGAGTCCATATATCTTTTCAAATTAGCTTTTTGGATTTCTTCAGCTAAAACACCCAACAGAATTACTGGGTCATAAACTAGTTTTAGTTTTAATTATTTTAGGGACCTCTTTAATGTTTTCCATAGTGGCTGCACCAATTTGGAAGCCCACCAACAGTGCATGAGGTTGTCCTTTTCTCCACATTATTGCCAGTACTTATTGTTTGTTGATTTATTGGTGATGGCCATTCTAACACGTGTGAGGTGATATTTCACTGTGGTTTTTATTTGCATTTCTCTGATGATTAGTTATGTTGAGCATCTTTTCATATTTCTATTGGTCATGTGTATGTCTTCACTGAAGAAATGTCTATTCAGGTCCTCTGCCCACTTTTAATTGGATTGTTTATTTTTTGTTGCTAAGTTGTGTGAGTTGCTTTTTTTAAAAAAAGATTTATTTTATTGTTTTCTGACAGAGACAGAGAGAGACAGAGAGAAGGGGGAGGGCCCAGAGCAGTCTCCATAGTTGTATGTCATCAGTTTTCGACATGGATGGGGCCACGCAGGGTGGGAAATAAGCCAGGGCCTGCTGCATGGGAGGCAGGCCACTCCCCGTGGCAGGGGCCAATCCATGTGGTTAGAGGGTAACTGGGTGCCTCCCACATGGGGAGCACAGCTCAGTTCAGCATATGGGTCCTCACGTGCCAGGGCCAGAACTCCATCATCGGTCCCCCAGGCTACAGAGTGAGCACTTAACCTGCTGAGCCATTCCATCTTCCCCAGTGTGAGTTGCTTTTTATAAATTTTAGATAATAACCCTCTATTGGATATATCACCAGCGAATAACTTCTCCCATTCAGTAGGACATCTTTCCATTTTGTTTATGGTTTCCTTTGCTGTGCAAAGACTTGGTAGTTGGATTTAGTTCCATTTGTTTATTTTTTTCTTTTGTTTCCCTTGCCCAACACATGTCAGAAAAAAATCACAGTGACTCTAAGTTCAACAGGACCTATAGAGATTGGGGATAAATGTAGTTTCTGGTTGCTTGAGAAATACTATTAAAAATAGGCCTAACTAATACAGACCACATACTACACTATAACATAACATAAACTGTGTATTACCTTGATATTAATATTGAAATACAGTAACTAAAAGCAAATTAAGACAAATACAAACTTAACTTAATGTAACACAGTTTTATTATTAAAACAACTTTGTGAATGAAGTGTGCAATTTTAGTTAAATGATAATCAAACTTTTCAACTTAATAAACTTCACTAACATAATTTTTTTTTAACTTCAAGTAACTTAGGAAAAACACACACATACACACTTAAAACCTTTACAATATGGGTAGAGAGTTTACTGGGTAGAAATCACATCAGGATTATTAAGATCTGATGATGTAGCTAGGATAGGATCAGAAGTGGATGTAGATGGTTTGGGATTTACATCGGCAGATGATGATGTCCTAGCAAACTTGCATGCAGCTTTCTTAAAAAGTGAATGAATATCACCTGGCTTTGAGGCCCTACACCTCTCACACAAAGTCATGTTTTGCATGATTGCAGCTGCATTACATGCTGAGAACTGAAGGATTTTGCTGCTCTGCAAAAGCTATTATAATTTCAAATGCTGCAGTAGCTCTCTGCCAGGATATTTTCCCATCTCACACCCATTGTCATCACTCTTCCTCCTGTGCAACATTCATTTTTCCATGATTCACAACAGCTTCTATTATGTGTTCTGTAGTAAGTGTATGAATTACTGACATAGATTCATCCACAACAAGCCAGTCATTAAGTTCTTCTCAAGATAAACTCATTTTGTTGTTAGCAGAGTCAACTAACTCCCAGATTTCATCACAAACTTTGCTACTGGCAGTTGCATGATTGACTAGCCTTATTCATGGCATAGCATGCCAAGATTAAATTTATGTTTCTGATAGAAATTGATCATATATATATTGACATTTATTGTGGGGAGATTGGTTAGTAAAAATTACATAGGGTCCAGGTGTACTTTGTCGATGTGGTACGATATTCATTTATCACCTAACAGCTTCCTTTCCATCAGAAATTGATTTTATTTTAACCTTTTTTTAAAGTATGATTTTTTGAATTTTTTTGCTGGTTGCCTGAGAATGCCTGTTGCTTGAGCTCCAGTTAATAGTCTACTGTGTTAATAAGAGCAATATCAATGAGTTTATTGCTTATGTTTTATTTTATTAGTAGGAGTTTTATTCTTTAATTCTTTAGATGGTTGGTAGAATTCTCCAATGAAATATCTGGGCCTGAATATTTCTTTCCTGGAAGCTTCTTCATAATCAATTCCATTTTTAATAGGTATAGAGCTATTTATATCATGTATTTTATCTTTATGACAAAAATTAGTCAGTTTCTCCTAAATTGTTATATTGCTGAGTATAAATTTCATACCATTCTATTCTGTAAATAGCTAATTATTTTATTGTTGTTTTATATATGCACAACATAAGGTTTTCCATATAAACAATTTTTAAAGAACTTTTTTTAGAGAGGTTTTAAGTTCACAAAACTTTTGAGAGGAATGTACATTCAATTCCAATACATTCCTATCTCTGCATATAAAGAGCGTCCTCCCTTATCACCACACCCTCACCAAAGTGTGGCATTTATAATAATTGATAAACTTACATTGACATGTTGTAATTAAAATAAGTCCATAGGTTGCATTGGGGTTGACTCTGGGTGTTGTACATTCTATGGGTTTTAACAAATACATAATGATATATATGCATCCATCACTGTAGCAGCATGCACAGTATTTTCACTACCTCAAAAATTCTCTGTGTTCTAATGATTTCTCTTGGTCTCACCCCAAGCCCAAGTATCCACTGATATTTTTACAGTCTCTGTAATTTTGCCTTTCTACAATGTCATATAATTAGAATCATACAGTATTTAACCTATTCGGATTGGCTTTGTTCACTTAATAATATGCATCTCAATTTCCTCCATGTCTTTTTAAAGTTTGATATCTCATTTCTTTTCAGTGTTGAAGAATATTCCATTGTTTGAATGTATCACAATTTATTTATTCATTCACCTACTGAAGGACATCTTGTTGCTTCCAAGTTTTGGCAATTATGAATAAGGCTGCTATAAACTGTCATGTGTAGGATTTTGTGTGGACATAAGTTAAATTGCTAGAATGTATGGTAAGAGTATGTTTAATTTTATAAGAAACTGCCAAACTGTCTTGTAACATGTCTGAACCATTTTTTATTCCCAATAGCAACAAATGAGCACACCTATTGTTTCACATCCTTGTCAACATTTGGTGCTTTCTGAGTTAAAAAAAAAATCTGGCCATTCTAATAGGTATGTAGAGGTATCTCATTGTTTTATTTTGAATTCCCTAATGACATACCATGCAAAGCATCTTTTCATATGCTTATTTGCTATATGTATATCTTCTTTCATGAAATTTGGGTTATAATTTTTAGCCCATTCTTAAATTGGGTTGTTTGTTATCTTATCGTTGAGTTTGAAGACTTCTTTGTATAATTTGAAGAATAGTCCTTTATTAGATGTAACTTTTGCAAATATTTTATCTCAGTCTTTGGCTTCTCATTTTCATCAAAAGTGGCTTTGCAGAGCAGAAATTTAAGTCTAGTTTATCAAGTTTGTTTGTTTTTTATGGATTGTGCCTTCAGTGCTGTATCTAAAAAGTCATTGCCACATTGAGACACAAAACTAAGACAACTGAAATTATACCAAGCATATTCTCTGATCACAAGTCTTTGAAACTGAAGATCAATTACAAAAAGAAAACAAAAAATACCACAAATACATGGAGATTAAACAATATGCTATTAAAAATGACTGGGTCAAAGAAGAAATACAATAAGATTAAAAGATATATAGAGGGGGTACCAAGGTAACTCAGCCATTGAGCCCTTGAGTTGCAATTGCAAGGTCCAGGGTTAAATTCCCCATGTGTTGACCTGTGGTGTAACTGGTAACTGCCAATATGGCTTGCTGAAAAAGGTTTTCATCTACCATGTGGGACACCCCCGGTTAAGTTTCTGCCCATGTAGCCCTATATCCACCATTGTGTAAGGAAAATATGTCACAATTAATGATGTGCAGCTATGGAGACTAATTTGTGCCCTCCCACCTTCTCTCTCTCTCTCTAACAATAAATTCAATCTTAAAAAATGATACATAGAAACAAATGAAAATATATCAAAATTATTGGGGTACAGCAAAAGCAGTATTAAGAGGGAAATTTATATTGTTTCAGTCCTAACTCAAGAAACAACAACAAAAAAACATCCCAAGTAAACAACCTAACATTACATCCTAAAGAACTAGAAAAAGAACAAAGGAAACCCAAAGTCAACAGAAGGAAGGAAATAGTAAATATGACAGCAGAAGCAAATGAAATAAAGAACAAAAAGACAATAGAAAAAAATGACACAAAGAGCTGGTTCTTTGAAAAGATTAATAAAATTGAAAAAAACTCTGCCTAAACTAAGGTAAATAAAGAAAAACACAAATAATCAAAATCAGATATAAAAGAGCAGATATTATTATGGATGCCATAGAAACACAAAAGACCATATGAGAATACTATGAAGAACTGTATGTCAAAAAGATTCAATAACCTAAAAGAAATAAAGTTTCTAGAAATATATAGCATTCCTAGACTGAATCACGAAGAACTGGTAAATTTTAATAAACCAAACATCCAAAACCTCCCCCATAGCAAAAGATCAGGACCAGATGGCTTGCCTAGTGAATTTGAACAAACATTCAAAGAGGATTTAATACCTGTCCTCAAACTCTTCCAAAAAATTGGATAAGAGGCAATTCCTAATTCATTCTATGAAGTCAACATTACCCTGATACCAAAACCTGGTAAGGAAAAAAAAAAAAGGAAACTACAAACCAATATCTCTGATGAATACAGATGCATACTCTTAATCAAAATAGTAGCAAATCAAAGAAACAATATATTAAGAAGATTATTCATCACAGTCAAGTGGAGTTCATCCCAGGAACACAATGATGGTTCAACATATGCAAATTGATCAATAATTAAAACACAATAAAGTGGATATAGAAGGAAATTATCTTAACATAATAAAGGTCACATATGACAAACCCTCAGGTAATATTACTCTGAATGGTGGAAAACTGAAAGCTTTTCTGCTAACATCAAGGACAAGACAAGGAAGCCCCTGTCAAAATAGTACTGGAAGTCCTAGTCAGAGAAATGAGGCAATAAATAAATAAATAAATGTCAACCAATTTGGGAATGAAGAAGTTAAATTGTCACTTTTTGCTGATGATATGATTTTTATATAAAATAAAAACCCTAAAGATTCCACCAAAAAGAAAAACTATTAGAAACAATAAACACAGTAAAGTTGCAGAATAAAAAATCAATATATAAATTTTTTTGCGTTTTTATATACTAACAATAAAATTTCAGAAAAAGAAATAAAAAGAAACAATTTATTTTGTAATTGGAACAAAAAGAATAAAATACCTAAGAATTAACAAAGGGTGTGAAGGAGCTATACAATAAAAAAACGAAGACATTATTAAAGGATATTGAAGAAGACACAAGGAAATGAAAAGATATTCCATATTCATGGATTGGAAGAATCAACATAGTTAAAATAGGCATATTACTCAAAGCAATATACAAATATAATACAGTTCTCATCAAAATCTCAATGGTATTTTTTTAATAAATAGAACAAAAAATGCCAGATTCGTACGAAGTTGCAAACGACCCCAAATTGCCAAAGCAATCCTTAAATTAAAGAACAAGGATGGAAGTATGACCTTCCCTGACTTCAATTCATACTATGTAGCACCAATAATCAAAAAAGCATGATACTGGCAGAAAAACAGACACACAAGCCAATAAAATAGAATTAAGAACTAGAAATAAATCCATGTATATATGTGCAGATTATCTTAGACAAAGGAGCCAAAAACATAAAATAGAGAAAAGAAAGCACCTTTAATAGTGCTGAGATAACTGGAAAGGCACATGCAAAAAATGAAACTAGACTGTTATCTGTCACCACATACCAAAATCAATTCAAAATGATTCAAAATGTGTCAAACATCTAAATCTAAGACATGAAACAATAAATTGCATAAGTGAAAACATAGATATTAAACTTATGGACCTTGGGTTCAGAGAGGAATTTATGAATTTGACCTCAAATTCAAGGAAGGTAAAAGCAAAAATACATGAATTGGACTTTATCAAACTAAAAAGCTTCTGTATAGCAAAAGAATCCATCAAAAGAACAAAGAGGCAATGAACCAAAATGGAGAAACTATTTGCAAACAACACTTCTGACAAGGGGTTAAAATCCAAAATACAAGAGTTGATTCTGGGTGGTGAGCACATAATGCAGTGCATAGACAATGTAATGTAAAGTTGTACACCTGGAAATATTGTAGTTGTTATAAACCAGTCACCCCAATAAATTTAACAATAAAAAATATCCAAAATACATAACTCACACAACTGAACAACAACATAACAAACAATCCAATTTAAAAAATGGGCAAAGGACTTGAACAGACACCTTTCCCAAGAAGACAATACAAATGGCAAACAGATAAATAGAAAAAATGCTTAACTTCACTAGCTATTATGGAAATAGAAATTAAAACCACAATGAAATACCACCTCACACTTGTTATAATGGCTATAATCAACAAGACAAAGAATAACAAGTGCTGGAGAGGTTGTGGAGAAAAAGGACCCCTCACACACTGCCAGTGTGGTACAACCACTAATGGAAGACCGAATGGAGGTTCCATTTAAAAAATTAAGAATCTTTGTGGTTCTCTCTGCACTTGATCTTTTACAATTGATCTCTAGTTTCAACGCTTTGTGGTCTGAGAATACACTTGGTATGATTTGAATGCCCTTAAATTTGGTGAGGTTGGATTTAAGTCCTAGGAGGTGGGAGTGGGCACCGGATATATGGTGATGGAAGGGGAGCTGATTCTGGGTGGTGGGCACATAATGCGATGCATGGGTGATGTGATGTGGACTTGTACATCTGGAAACTATCTACGGTAATTGTTACCAATCAATGTCACCCCACTAACTTTAACAACAAAATAAATAAATAAATAAATAAATAAATAAGAAGTAAAAAAATAAAATTAAGAATCAAATTACCATATGACCCAGCAATTCCTCTTCTAGGTATCCACTCAAATATTCTGAAAATATTTATCCATAATATATATTTTAAGAAATGCAGGGGATGCCTGAATGGCTCAGTAGGTTGAGCACTTGTCTTGTAGCCCTGGGGTCTGAAAACTGTCTCACGGCTCTGGCCCATGGGACCCATATGCTGAACAGGGTTTTGCCCCCAGTTCGGTCCTCGCTGGGGTGAGCTTCACATATGGGAGGCCCCAGGAATGCTTCCCATGTAGGAATCCCCCAGCAGCAGTGTGCCTCTCATGTGGGAGGCCTCTGGCCGGGTTCCAGCCCTGCGCAGCTCCACACCCACCTGTTGAGTGAAAATTATGTAGAAAACTGATGATGTACAACTACGGAAACTGCTCTGGGCCCTCTCCCTTCTCTCTGCCTCTCTCTATCTCTGTCAAAAACAATAAAAGTAAATCTTTTTAAAAATTTCTAAAAAAAGAGAAATGCATCATCAGATGATTTTGTCATTGTGCAAATTATACCTCACATATGAATGAATTAATGTGCACATTGTTCTTGACTTTTCTGACTTATTTCACTTAACATAATCACAACATCCACCTGTAATGGGGTGAAGAAGGGAGGGGCCCCGAAAACAGGAAGCTGCCTAGGCAGCTGTAAACAAGCAGGCAAGGCACCCAGCAGATCTCCCTTCATTTCCTTTCTATTCCACTGGAAGCTAGGGGGCCTGACAGACAGATATACTCAGTGCTAATAGATTACAACTGACAAGAACAGAAGCACTGCGGGCTGGAGGATGTGGGTAATTAGTGGTAATGGGCTGTGATTGACAGGGGAAAAGAGACCCTCCTGTCAATTATTGGTAATGATATAAATACAGAAGAAGGATAGAAATGCATGGGCTTTTTAGCTGAGGAGGTTTTCGCAGGGTTCTTCATCAGGAATGCTTAGGCCAGGAACTTTTTTTAAGGAAAAGCCAGTGGAGAGAGGCCAGGAAGGTTTTGCAGAGAGCTCTTGATTGGAGTGCTTTTAGGCTCCGGAGATTTTTGCAGAAGACTCTTGATCAGTAGGAAGCAGCTAGCTAGGTCCACCAAGCACAAGAGAGGGTTGGTGCCTGGCCTTGGAAGCATAGTCGGAGAAGATAATCAGCTGGCCAGCAGTGAGGGGGAGCACACGCTCAATACTGGGATCGCTGAGCTGGAAGATGACAGCCCTCGGCTTCTGTGGAGGTCGAAGGTCCACCTGAAGGATTGAGCACGAGCTGCCCATGCTTCCCAGAGGACAGTGAAAAAAGGGAGGGCAGAGACAGCTCTCTCCTTTCTGCTTGGGCCTTTTTGGACTTTACTTTCCACTGCTTTAGAAATGTGCATATAAATTTAGGATCATTCTGCAGCCACCTGTCTTCTCCAAAGGACAGTACTGTTAAAAGGGAGAAGGGAGGAAGCCGGGATGGCTCAGTGGGTTGAGCGTTCACTTTGCAGCCCCAGGGACTGAGGATCAAATCCCAGCCCCAGCCCATGTGGACCCATATGCTGAACTGGGGAGTGCCCCCAGTTGGTTCTCACGGGGCGAGACCCCAGCCCAGTTCCTGCCCTGTGCAGCCCCGCCCACCTGTGGAATGAAACTATGTGGAAAAACCAATGATGTGCAACTATGGAGACTGTTCTGGGCCCTCCACCTTCTCTCTGTCTCTGTATCTCTCTCTCTCTCTCTCTCTCTCTCTCTCTCTCTCTCTCTCTTTCTCTGTCAAAAACAATAAACAATAAAATAAAATAAAAAAGGGAGAAGAGCTCCGGGTGCAGTCTAGGACAGGCCTGGAGGTAGCAGGAAGGTTATTTCTCTTTACCTGCTTTATGTATCTCTGAAATAACAATCTCTTTCCTTTCTTCCACCCTATCTCTGCCTTCTCGGGTCACTGGTGCCCTGGTAATAAACCCAAGTCCTATGTCAGTCTATTGGCTGAAAGGCACAGGCAGCACAAGCCCGGACTCAGTTTTCCTCTGATAACACATCCATGTTGTCACAAATGGCAGTTTCATATTTTTTATGGGCATGTAATATTCCATTGTGTACACGTACCACATCTTTATCCAGTCATTTAATAATAGAGTATTTGGTTGTTTCCATGACTTGGCCATCATGAATAATGCTGCAGTGAACACTGGGGTATATACAGAGGGTGCCAAAAAATGCACACACATTTTAAGAATGGCAAAAACTGTATTAAAATTGTAATACTCAATATATACCAATGACAAAAGATAAATACAAGTCACATTTGACTGCTGCAATTATGAAAGGGGCTCAACGTGATTAAGATCATCAGCATCCAGACACTTCTGATTATGGTGAACTACTGCTTGAGCAATGTTTACCTAAGTTCTCATGTGTATTGCTACACATGTCATTTCAATTTACCATGCATCTCAAACCTATTA
>PVKE010048255.1:0-11636 GCA_004027555.1 Craseonycteris thonglongyai | reverse complement strand
CATCCATCCATCATCCATCCATCATCCATCCATCATCCATCTATCTGTCTATCCATCCATCCCCACCCAGTGCTCCAAACCAGAAAACAAGTGTCCTCCTTAAGACCACCTTCCTCATCCCTCATGTCCTCACATCACCGCATCCTGGTTACAACTACCCACTACATTTCTCTCCATTTCTTTCATCAGCACGACAGCTACGAGACCACCAGCTCCTTCCAGGACCCCCTGCCCAGGTCCTGGGCCAGCAGTGGTTCCGGACAGATGCTCCCAGGGGGTAGAAGAGCTGAATCTCCCTCCAGAACAGGGGTTGTGCAGACACCGAAATCAATTGTGGGTGTTAGAGGGAGGAGAAAGAGGAGGCTTGGCTTCTTGGGGAAGAAAGCAATCATGTGTGCCTCAGGGCAAAGGCCTCACCAGAGAACAAGTCCTGATCACTGGACATGTTCCGTATCAGTCATGCTTCCTGGTTCCGAGGAGCCACCAAAGATCAGTTACCGGGAAGCCGGGATGGCTCAGCGGGTTGAGTGCTCGCTTTGCAGCCCTGGGGCCCAAGGATCAAATCCCAGCCCCGGCCCGTGTGGACCCATATGCTGAACTGGGTGAGCTTCCCATGCAGGAGGCCCCCAGCCCAGTTCCCGCCCTGCACGGCCCCCGCCCACCTGTGTGGAACGAAACCATGTTGAACACTGATGATGTACAACTATGGAGACTGCTCTGGGCCCTCCCCCTTCTCTCTGTCTCTGTCTGTCAAAAAACAGTAAGTCTTTAAAAAATAGAAATATCAGTCACACATTGACACGTATTTGAGGGGCCGGCCCTGTGGGGGTCACAGCATTGAACAAGAACACACTGTGCTTCCCTCCCAGAGACCGGAGTCTAACAGAGAGGGTGACATGAAGGTCAGGGTCACACAGCGGGGACAGCGCCGCCCCACTTTGAGGCTCGGGAAGGAGTGCTGAGGCCCCAGGCCATGGTCCCTCTGCACCTCGCGGACAGGACATGACAGGGGCCCTGAGCATCAGGGCGGGAGGCCCCGTTCCCCCAGCGCCTGGGGGTGGCGGCTGCTGGAGTCCCCACCAGCCGGGTCACTTCCCGGCTTTGCCAGCATGCTCTTGCTGAGCTTTTTTCTCATCTGCACAGTGGGTGGATGACGAGGGTTCACCCGGGACCCCAACGCCCCTAACCACGGGCCCGTGACCTCTGCAGGGTCGCACTTGGCTCCCCCACTTCTGTGCTCAAGACCCTGCCTCCTCCCAGCACAGGGCTGACCCGTCTCCTACCGAAACCCAACCCATCTTCCAAACGCCCATTCAGGTTCCGCAGCCACGAAGCCTTCCTCCAGGTCTCCAGCCACCCCTGCACGCAGCTCATTCCCACATATAGGCCACCTCCCCCGCCCCTTCTCATCTGCTGCTTCCCCAGCGTGTTGGGCTCCTGGGCGACTCCCCTGGCGTAAGGGTGACGGTTGGTCACTGCAGCCCCGGAGCCCTGAGTGCTCAGATCTGAGGCAAACGTTGTCATGATTCCCCTGCAAAAAGTAAACAAACTGGTAGAGCTGCACATGGCTTTGCACACAATTTGTACACAATTCACATATGGCTTTGCACATAGCTTTGCACATGATTTGCACATGGCTTTACACGTGGCTTTGCATACAGCTTTGCACACGGCTTTACACATGATTTGCACACAACTTTGCACATAACTTGCACATGGCTTTGTGCATGACTTGCACATGGTTTTGCACATGGCTTTGTACATGACTTGCACATAGATTTGCACACGATTTATACACAATTCGCATATGGCTTTGCACATGATTTGCACACAATTTGCACATGGCTTTGCACATGATTTACACACGACTTTATACGTGGCTTGGTATGCAGCTTTGCACACGGCTTTGCACATAATTTGCACATGGCTTTGCACATGACTTGCACATGGTTTTGCACATGATTTGAACACAGCTTTGTACATGACCTGCACACAGTTTTTGCACATGATTTGCACATGGCTTTGTACACAGCAGCGGTGCCACGGCCTAGGGCTTCTCTCTCTGTCTCTCAAACAATAAAGTCAATCTTCATCAGTCCATCCATCCACAGAAATCTGTTCCTAACACTTTCATTCTGATTTTCTTTGGCAAGACCAACGCCTAGACCCGAACGGCCCTTCATGACCCTCTGGTGTTGCCCCTTCATTTGATCTTTCCTTTGGGGGAGCTGGTAATGGCTGATGGAGTTGGGGGGCTGGGAACAAAGGGGCCCCTTCCCGGGGTGACTTGGAGCGTGGTGATGCTGCACACAGGGCGGCTTCTGGGAAACAGGAAGCTGAGCAAACGCAAACACGCAGGGAGTGGTGGAAGGTGCGACCCCAGCCCCGGGGCAGAACTGCCGAGCACACAGCTGAGCCACCGGCCCTGATTTATGGAGTCGCTTTGGAAGAGTCACTTAATTAACCTCCCCTAGATCAACGGCTCTCCATCCTGTAAATCGGGCGGTGCACATGATGGACTAATGCACACGGGTAGAACAAACGAGCTCTACAGACAGGTCATCAAGAAGCTCCGGGCCCCAGGCCCTGTGTGCGGCTCCGAGTCCCGCTCTTGTGTGGGTCCCCGGGTTCAGGGGCTCAGTCCCAGCAGTAAGGACACCCACACGCCTTGTGCCTGACCTTCGTTTCCATACACACGATTAGCACCTTATGCCCAGGCTGGTTTGCAGAGATAATTCGCAGCTTAGGAGCTACCTCGGTGAAACCCGCATGTCGTTTTCTGTGGGAGGAAACTCAGGTACTGAGAGGGCACGCAGCATGCAGGGGTCACAAGGAGGGTGGTGGCAGGAGTGGGATTCAAACTTGGGCAGCCTGGGTCCAGAAGACGGGCTCTCGGTTTCTCACTGCACTTCCCCGAGATCCAGAAATGGACTGCAACGTGGGGGTGTGCCCGCCTTCCTTAGAAGCAGCGCTCGGGGTCTGTGGGAACATGAGGGCCAGTTCCAGAGGAAGCTTAGAGCGTTTTCCTAATACTACGACCTATCACGGAACCAAGACACTCCTCTCAAAGGCCCACAGGGAAGTCGTCGCCCGGGCGAATGGCTTCGGCACCTTTGGGTGTCTCGATTTCCTCCTGGTGGAAACACGGCTGGAGTCAGGGGACCCACCTCTGGGGCTATTCTGTCATGGTCACGAAGTGAGCTGATGCGTGGGCCATGCTTAAAAGGCAGCTCACGGCAAGTGCCTGACACACGTTAGCCCTTCCGTGCATGCATCACTGTCCGCGAGGCGATTGCATGGCAGGTGTGACACGGGAAGGAAAAGAGTCCTCCGTCCTCGTGTGGAAATCAGTCACCTCCTCCTGAGATCTGCGAGGGCAACAACGCCACAACGTGGCACAACACAACGCACCACCAGCGACAGACGCCGGGCACTAGGCAGCGAGACCAGGTGCAGTGTTTTGATCAGCTCTCCATTCACCTGACGGCTGCCGACCCCTGTCCTGGCCATTGACAATGTATCAGCACCTACACCTGTTAGAGTGGAGTCCTGACGCCTAGCTCAGCCCTCCCACACCTGACCGGTGTTCAACCTCACAGAGCCCCTGACTTACACCACCGATGTCACCATTAGGACTTACAACACCGATGTCACCACTAGGACTTACACCACCGATGTCACCATTAGGTACTGTGTCATCTGCCATCTCATTCCCAGTCGTTGGCTCATCAGTGTCCACCTCTCTCGGGGGCTACGTGCCAACAGGTTGCTGTATCTTCAACACCTTTGTCTCACCCGGAGCACCTGGCACTTGCCTGGCACATGAGAGATTCCCAGGAAAGATGAGTCGAGTAGTAGGTTGAAAATAAATACACAGTTCTGTATGTGATCAGCTGGGGCAAACGACAGAGTAATGACTTAATGCAATGCTTAATTACAGCAAATATAATCGTGTATGTGCTTCATTTCCTCTTCAAATGTGCAGTTTTCTGTCTTCAGTGAATCAGCACGGGGATGCATGTCTTTATTACGAACCGCTTCCAGCTCTTTTTTGGACACAAGGCATAAATTATAAATAAATAACACAACACGGGGCCGGCCAGTTCGTTGAAAGGTGGCCTGGATTTTGCAGGATATACATAGGAGCACTACGACACATTATCTTTTGGAAAAGAGGCAAGGCTTCCTGTCGCCAACTTGGAGCTCAAGGAGAGCACACACGCCAAGGCAGGAGTGCGTCTGAGGGACACGCAGGGGTGACAGGTCTACAGCCAAGCCCGTGGGAGCTCTGGGTTCTGGGCCCAGACCACAGCTCCAGGAGGCTGCTGAGCCGGCGGGTTCTGGCCCACACTGCCCAGGTTCAAATCCTGGGTCCTCCATTTACTGGATGATCCTGGGATAGCTAATGTTTCTGTGCCTCCATTTCCTTGTCTGTAAAGGAGCAGATGGTCCAACTACTGCTGTAAGGTGTTTCAGTGCTAATTCAGTAAGTTCTTAGAGCCCTGTCTGGGGTCACATAAGCTCTCAGTTATGTTGGCTGTTTTCACCCCATTAAGAGGCACAACATCACCAATGTACTCGCTCCGCTGCTACAATGTTATTGCCAATGTGCTTGTTACAATGTTATGACAATGTTCTCATGCTGCAGCTACAGTGTTATGACCAATGCGCTTGTTACAATGTTATTGCCAATGTTCTCATGCTGTTGCTACAGTGTTATGACCAATGTGCTTGTGCTATTGTTACAATGTTATGACCAATGTTCTCACCCTGTTGCTACAATGTTATTACCAATGTGCTGTGTCATTGCTACAACGTTACTACCAATACGCTGTGCCGTAGACACATTCTTATTATCAATGTGCTTGTGCCATTGCTACAATGTTGCTGAGGTTCTAAAGATGGCTCAGACCTCCAAGCATCTGATGTGTGCACACACCCTATTCACCATTTGGAGCCCAAATGACCCTGTCAGATGTGGAAGAAAATAAAGTGTTTTAACTGTCCTTCTTCTCTTTCCAGATTGAAGAGCGTCAGGGAGTTTATAGGTGACAACTGTTTTATTCTCTTCCTCTCTGTTCTATAAACTGACATTCCATCTTTCAATACAGTAGACCAAAAACTCATGGTCATAAGTGGGCCAGGAACTCGCTTTATAAGTAATGAACGAACGAAGACATTCTCAGAGATTAAGAATCAAGAGAACTGCCACCACCCCTTTCTAAAGAAACACTGAGAATGAACTACACACCTCCTCGCCCCCATTTCTGCGAGGATTCACAGATACAAGAATGTTGAACCTCGCTTTTGGGGTAAGACTTTGCAGCACATTGTTGCTTATACTAAGATTTCACTTCCTGTAGACACGCTGAGACACAGGCGAACACTCACATCCCTGGGACCGATTACAAATGAACGCTAATACGTGATTATATTCACATCCCTGAAAATACACCTGATCCATACACCAAAGCACAGCCAGGACGAAATACCGACAAAGACCATTCTAGGACACAGCACACGCCACGAACACGCGAAGAGCCAGGTCCTCAGCCTCACGGTGCCCCACTGTCCACAGGGAAACCACAGCAAACTCATGTCACAGAGGAATTCCCATTGAAAAGACAAATGTCAGCACTCGTCAGGCAACCGGATGCTTCCCATAACGGGCTTAATATTTCAACAGTAATTACGTGAGAGACACAGAAATACCCAGAGGGTCTGAGGCTAATGTCTTTTAAGCATCCCCCTTCATCACCTTAAACCCGCAGTCAGCTCCACCTTCCGCCCTCGGGGGAGGCACGTGGAAGAAATGGGGGGCGCGTGGCAAACGTGGGGCTCGTGCTCCCGAGGGGCACCCCTCCCAGCCAGCTCTCTCTGTCATTTCCATCCTCGATTTGCACTGCTGACCATTTAAGGCAGTAGATACAGGAGCAGAGAGCACACAGGCTGTGGACCTCGTGCGTCTATTGGGTGCCTGACACGAGCCCATCTGCACGGAGATGTGCTGTGAGAGTAAAACGCTCACCCAGAGTTAGAAGAGAACGTGAAGCACCTCACTCGCCATTGCATACAGAGTACACAGGGCAGGGAGGATACACTGAATCAGACAGAGGAGAACGTGAAGTACCTCACTCGCTGTTGCATACTATGTACACAGGGCAGGGAGGATACACTGGGTTACTTTCAGTGAAATAAAATACATTGTTACAATGACAGGAGCCCGCACCTGTTTATTTTTTAATGTGGTTCCTCAGAGACTCTGAAGTGATGCCTGTGGTTTGCGTTGTAGCCGGAATGATATTCCTACCGGCAGCTCTGAGTTAGAGAAGTTAATGTCCTGCAGCCCTGGGCGTGCGCTATGACACAGCCCGGGCACACACTGTGGTTCACGGTCTTAGGTATCCCTGACCTGGGAAACAAAGTAACTTACAGCGAATGCTAGTGTCTCTTCAACCTGCCCATGATGGGCATGCCGCTCCAGGATTCAAGCGGCTTTAAGGCCTGTGGTGCCCACATCCCTCTCTGCTCGTCACACACGCTGCCACTGAGATCAGCGAGTGACAGGTGTGCATGTGACACACACACAGACACATACTCACACACACATGCACACATGTGTGCACACAATCTCATACACACAGGTGAGTGCACAAAGCATGTGCATCCACACTGCAACACACAACACACATGTGTGTGCACACTCTCATACAACACACATGTGCAAACACATCCACATGCATGCACGCCCATGCGCTCCCACACATGCATATACACATGCACCCACGTACATGTGTGTGCACACATGTACCCAATGTACGCTTACATGCACATGCATGTGCTCCCACACATGTATGCACACACCCATGTGCACGCGCACACAAAGAATGCGAATCTCCCGCCAGGAACCCGCAGAGACTGCAGCGTAACAGGAAGCCCAAGCTCATCTTTATGTGAGGACTCTGGTCTTCACCTGGCTGCACCGCGTCCCGCAGTGTGTTTTCTATGCTGCGATCCCCGGTGCCACATACAGCGTCTTACTGGCAAATCTCAGGAGAAACGACTCCATTCTGAGTTCCCCAATTTAGAGAAGATGCCCCCATATGTAAGATAAAGAGACCCTTATGTGACTAAGCAGGTTCTTCCTCAGGCATTTTTAGCCCTTTGAAGACACTCTGGTTATTCCCGTTAACATAGTAATTCCCTCTGAATATCAATGTGAAGGTAATTTAACCAACTGCCACCACCCACTTGGGTTGAAAGCATCACACTTAGCGAGGAGGGTGTGGCCTCTGGGGAAAACCGCTGTCTCCGGCTTCCAGGTCTGCATGGCGGGCTCCCACGTGTCTTCAGGACAGGTGACTACGTTCTCTGTCCCCTCCTGACAGATGGACATGCATGTACGGCCTGGCGCTTGGTATGAGCACTTGTAAGCCCTTGCCTAATGAACAAGTAAACAAGACAGAAGATCTCCAAACAGCTTTTCCCTTCTCAGTGGCTTTGCTGCTAGGAGTTCTCATGTGGCCCGTGGGAAGCTCAGGCCCAGCAAGAGGGCGCAGGTCAGCGCTGGCAGAGGGGACAGGCGGGGCGGGGACAGGGCGCGCTTCTGGGTCTGACCTGTTCCGGGAGCTGCGAGACCGCCCCTGAGGCTAAGGGGTGGAGGCCGTGTTCCTGCCACGTGTGCAGAAAGGGTCACGCAAGGCAGTCCTCAGCCCCCTCACAAAACACAGGGCCCTGTGACACACGCACACACACACACACACACATGTGGACATACATGTATGTGCACATGCACACACATGGGTGTGCACACGGACACATGCACCCAAATGTGCAGGTGCCTGTGCGCGCACAAGCTCACACATATGTGTGTGCACACACATGCTCACACACATGCATGTGCACGCACACAAGCTCACACACATGCATGTGCACATGCATGAACAGGGCTCAGCCGCCAGAGAGAAAGCGAGCCTGTCATTTGCCACAACACGGATGGGCCCGGAGGGTACTGTGCTCAGTGGAATAAGTCAGATGGAGAAAGACACACACCATATGATCTCACATAAAAATAAAATGACCACAAAACACCCACCTCAGTAAAAGGCGCGGGAGGCGGACGCGGGATGGGAGAGCTGGGTCAGGGGTCACCGAGCCCAAATGGCTGGTTACGAGGTCAGTGAGGACGCGGATGTGACATACAAGGTGAGGACTCTGGCCACAGCGGCTACGCGGCCAACGCGCTGGACGCTGAGACAGGAGCTCCCGAGAGCTCGCATCCCGGGAAACATCGGTTTTGGAACCAGGTGAGATGATGGACACCAGGTCACGACCTGAGTCTGCCGGGCTGCTCTGCTCTGCGCCTCACGCGGGCCCAGCGCCTTAGGTCCACTGTATCTCAACAAAACGGGACAAAATAAAGGGAGGCCTTCAAGGGACTCCCCTCTCCCCGCTCTTCCCTCTCCCGGACCCTTGTCTTCTGACAATGCCGTTTTCCCACAACACACCCCGTAAGCCCATTGATGGTACAGACGTGGCTGGAGGGCCCGTGGCCAGAGCCACGTGCTCACGGCAGCGGGCATCGGGGAGCAGGAATCACAAGGCGGCGGAGACGAGGGGGATTCTTTTTCATTTTGGGGAACCTCATTCCCTGGGGGCAGTGCATGGAGCAGAAGAGGGAATCATGATGTGAAAGATGGAGGGCGAAACGTGACATTAGTGAACGGCGCGTTTAAAAAGCACGATGACCAGCCACAGAATTCCCTCCTTCGCCTTTGCAGGAGGAATGACACAGCCAGCATTTCTGTGCCTCCCCCACCTCTGCAACCCCCTCTGTCCTGGTCGGGGTCCCGAGGCTGGTGGCAGCCGGTCAGTGGATCATCTGAGGGTGCGTTACACCCCTAAACGAAAGGCCGTGCCATGCACACATGGAGCCAGTCAAAGGCCGTGCTGAGCCCACGTGTCGCTCACACATGCCGGCTGGGACGGGGAGGCTGGCTCAGGTGAGCGGGCAGGGCCCAGACCCGGGAAGGGGGCGCACCCTCCGGCGCCCGCGGTGCTGCTGCCTCAGACTTCACGCTTGAGAACCATGTGCCCAGCCCACGGTGCCGATTCCAGTCAATCTCATGCATATGCATGCCCATGACGCCAACCCCAAGGTAAAGACGCATGCGGCACTTGTGATTTAGACGGCTTGAGTCCATTACCGGCATAATGAAATTATCGCACGACGTCCCATTTACCTCCAGCTGTTTGAACACTCGTAAGTGATGAGGTCGCCATCACACACCAATGCTGAGCGATCGCTGGGAGACTTCCTCTGTCCTCCCCCCAGGATGCCCTCAAATCAGACACTTCAAGCTGAACCGGAGGGGGAGGACATTGCTGAATAGACTGAACGAGGCATAATGGGCCCCAAAGCGGAAGAATGATAGCTCGTGGTCACTGGCAGACGTCTTGGGAGCAGATTTTTAAATCTCTGCTTCATTTCAACAGCGCAGGATGGTTTTGGAACCAAAGCTGAGACGTCTCAACAGCATAGTGGGTCTTGTTTTCTGAGCCACGAAGACAACATCGATAACCTCATTCAAATGTCATTTGCATCTTTGCCCGGGAAACATCAATTTCCAGAGTCAGAAATGAACAGATCAGAAAAGAACTCACAAAAGCAACTGTGTGTGCACACCACATGCACATGCCCAAACACATGCATGCACATACATGCATGTGCGCACATATGCATACATGTGCAAACACACTCGCACGTGTGTGCGTGCAGCACGTGCCCACACACATGCACAGTTGCGCATGTGTGTGCACATGCACATGTGCACAGGCATGTGTGCGCATATGTGTGAATGTGCACACGTGCACACATGCACCGTCACAGACACATGCACACATTTGTGCGCGCACACATGAGCTCATGTACGCACATGCGCGCACACACAGATACACTCCTTGCAACCTAAAAATTAAAGGGTTTGAACGTGAGTCAGTTTGCTATAGGTTCATAGTAGAAATTTTACGTTTGAACTTTGTTAAGGACCCAAACCCCAAAGTTTCGAAGTTCATTGGCTGATAGGATGGGGATGGGGTCTGGGTGCTGCCTCATTTGCATGAGAACCGCCCCTCGGAGGCCATGAGGCTGAACTTGCCTCAGGTGATGAGCCCAGATGCTCGGATCTGAAGGGGGTGCGTGCACAAGCCCAGCACACGCGGTCCCAGGCAGCAATGACAAAGCGGCCGAGGGAGTTGATCAGAATGCTGTCCCCTGAAGCCCTCCGGCCGCACCCTGCCCGGCAAGGGGACAGGACTCCGGTGCCTCTTGCCATTCTGTCTGTTGAGGACACGCTGTCCCCACAGCCCCGCGCTGAGCCGTGCCGCCTGTACCCACGCGTGCGGGGCCACATGGGTCCCACGGGGGCTGTCCCACAGGCCCGTCAGACCCCCACGGGCTGGGCTTAGAACCGCTGGGGCTGTCCCTCTAGGGAATGGTGACCAGGGGAGCCCGGCCGTGGGGTCAGGAATTCTCTGGAAGGGCTGGCGCCTTTCATGTTGAACACCCTAGTTGTCACATTCTCCTAAAATACTGTGGCCACGCTCACTACCTGGCAGGAAAGGAAATACATATTCAATGACGAAGACCATTTGGGCCGGACTCACTAAATGGAGCGTAGCGGCCGCCAGGCCCTGCCACGCCTCCCATGTTGTGCGCGTGAATAAGAGGTGGTGTTCCCGGTGTGATTCAGAGCCACGGCACCCAGCGGGCTTGCGGGGGCCACACTGGGAGAAGGATTGTCTTGGGCCACACGTACAATCCACTACCGACAGCCGATGAGCTACACAAAATCGCAAAAAAAAGAAATCTCCTGTTTTAAGAAAGTTTACACGCAGGAGCGGGGCTGCGCTCACAGCCGTCCTGGGTTAGAACTTGGGGTCCACCCGGCTGGGGTGCCAGGTGGACAGAGCACAACCCCCTCGTGGGCTGAGCTTCCCACGGAGGCGCCGGCTTCCCCCAGGCGGCCCGATCTCAACCCAACAGCCTCCCCACGCCCGACCCAGCGCGTCTCAGGTCCAAGTTCAAGCGGCCGGGCCAGGCCGGGCTCGGCGCCTCCCGGCGGCTCTGACCCTTCTCCGGAGGCGCCCACGGGGAGGCGGAGAAGCGGGGCAGCGCCCGGTAAGGGGGACCCGCAGCCCGGAACGTGGCTGCCCGCCCCCTGCGGGCCCGGCGCCCATTGTCCGCGCTGACAGATGGCGGGCGCTCCCGCCGCCCAGACCCGCCCGCGCGGCGAGGGGACCCGGCTGCCGCGGCCCCGGCCGAGTCCCAGACCAGACAAAAGCGCGCGCCGCGGGCTCCGTGCGCGGGCCGGTCCCCGAGTCCCCGCGCTGCTCGCCCCCTTACCTTCGTCCTCATCGGGGACAGGAGCCCTTCCATGGTGGCAGGATCCTCATGCCCGCCGCCCGCGGCCCACGGTGCTCCCGCCGCCGCCCCGAGCGGCCACACCCCTCTCCCCGCGGGGGCGCCTGTGCGCGGCGGCCGCCCTGCCGGGTCCCCACGCCCGGGAAGCCGCTTCCTGAAGGAGCTGCCGCTCTGCGCCTCCCGCCCTCCTCCCCTCCCTCCTCCCCCCTCCCCC
>PVKE010048254.1:0-11650 GCA_004027555.1 Craseonycteris thonglongyai | reverse complement strand
AAGTGCCTTTAGAAATATCCCTCTGCCCTGTGTGTTGAATCATCATTTGGTGAGTATTTCAATTAAGGTGTCATTGGTTGACTTTGTGAAGATCATAAAATGCTACGGCAGCTTTGTCATTAAGTCATGGTCTCCTTTCTGGAATTCTTGCTTTTGGCTCCTGAAAGGAAGGACTAGATTGAGTCCTCGTAGTAATTTCCTCCTGAGGTCTTTACCTCCCTTGAAACCTTGAGGTCATTTGGGGAAAGCAGAGGCTGCCATTTTCATAGAGAAAATGTAGTGTCCCCCCTCTTTCCCTCCCCAATCCATTGAACTTAGAATTGCTTCAGATCACAGGCATGACCTGAGGGTCATTACCTTATAAGAGGAATGTAAATGACTACTGTCTTTGTCAAGCCTGTAAAGAAAGATTCCAGTTCAGTATTTGCAACAAGGATCTTGAATCCCATTGTTTTTATTGCATTGTCACATTGAATGGTTCTTTGTTGTGCCTCAA
The DNA here is from genome assembly GCA_004027555.1 of Craseonycteris thonglongyai. Taxonomy (NCBI): domain Eukaryota; kingdom Metazoa; phylum Chordata; class Mammalia; order Chiroptera; family Craseonycteridae; genus Craseonycteris; species Craseonycteris thonglongyai. The sequence goes on along the minus strand of PVKE010048254.1, from coordinate 11,154 downwards.
TTTAGTGGAAATGTTTTGACTCTGAACTTTGAGGCCAAAGTCTTTCACCAGCATATAGGGGTTTGATTGTACAGATATACCTGCTGCATTAAATCTCTGCCTGTAGCTTCAGAACAGTTGTTTTTACACTTGGGACTGGGGAGGGTTGCGGGGAAGACACCTGATTTTGGCTAGCTCTGTTTCTTACAGGACATTGATTTCATTTAGATTTCGCTCCACAAAGTCAGCAACTATCATGTTAGGTAAACTAATGCCAAGACAAGATCATAAGAGTCCCTAGGCTGCTAAGGTTTGTTGTGTGTTTGATAAAAGTTGATTGCAAGTTTTTGGATGTGATTTCTCTGTGTTATGGAATCAAGGCAGAGGGGCGGTGAAGATGGGAGCTTGAGGTGTGGGTTTAAAAACATTGTGGAATCGAAAGTTCCAAAGAGATGGTTTCTGAGGAAGTCAAAGGGCCCAGGGCCAAAGCAGTCAGTTGAATCAGGTTACCTGGAAAATAGGTGTGGTAGACTCATGTATGTGGTCTGCTTCTGGGTTGCTGGTGGACATTAAATTTGCACAATCACCCATAGCTGGTTGAGTATTTTAAAATTATAAGCATATTATTTATATTTGGGGGGAAGAAATTATCTGGCATGTGATACTGGTTTTTTTAAAAGCCAAATTTCAGCTATTAAAGCTTTTATAAAAAAAGATTAAAAGACACCTCATTTCTAGTGTGTATCCTCTTGAAAATTATGGTCATTTGTCTCACTGAAATCAGTGGTTTTTCAGATGTGGCTAAATGGGGATGAGGAAATAATTTGTAGGACTTTTTTGGTGTTCTGTATCCTTGACGGGGCCCAGTTGCTTTGGAAGATTATGTTTAGGGGTTCTTTTGCTGGGGATTTTAAGAATTAATATAAGGTCTTGGGTTATTTCTAGTTCAGGGGAATGTGGAAAGGTATGCAATTGTGAAGTGTTTTGTTGCAGCTTATTAACCCATAAGGGAAACTTAGACTGTAGACATGAGTACAGACCCAGTAGTTTTTGTTTTCTGTATGTTGCTGGGGGAATAAAGTTTTATACAACAAGCACATCGCCTCCCTGATTTCACGATGCCTTTATTAGGATCTGTATTAGCCCTTAATATTGTTGAAATCTTTTCCCCTCGTACTCTTCAAAAATAAGTTCCAAAATATAGTTTATTGTACCTTCCATCATTAAAAAATTTGTTCCTTTTCACTACAGGCAGTTGAAATAAGGCAAAAATATTAAACAATAGGTTTTAGTGTGTTGTATAACTTTGCTGTATGTCAAACTAATTCTTATAAGTTTTTATCCTAAACCTCAAATTATGTAATTAATAATTTGCCTCTTTATTTATGACCTAATTGTGATTCTTTTATTAATAAAAGCTAATGGAAAAGGATCCTTTATTAAGCTGATGACTAGACCTGCATTTAATTTTCCTGCAGTATATGAAGTATTGTACCAGAGTATTAAGAGATATGTAATATTTTATTGATAAATCTATCCTTTAAAAGGAATACATTTTAGGATGTCATCATTTTGATGTGAATCATGTAAATGTTGATAATATGCACTGTTTATTATACATTTAGTGTTTCAAGAGATTCACTTGATTGCCTTTTTGCCCACATATATTGTGTAGTCTATTTGCAGTTGTTTTAAAAAAAGTGACATTAAAAGAATAGTTTATGTAGAGAAATAGTAGTGGATGTTAATTTTCTCCCCACTTGTATTTATGGGTGTTAGTCAGCTGCTTTGCTAGTTGCAAAGCCATGTTATCAGAGTAAAAGTGTATTAGTAACCTGTATGGGAACTAGAACTAAATATTCAAAATTAGGAATAAAACCATTTTCTTATATTATGGTATTTGTATTCACTTCATCAGAAATGTCCAGGAAACACTGGGATTATAGGTCACTCAATCTCTTACACTGGCAAAATGCTGACAGCAGCTCTTATTTAGAGGGTGACTTGGAAAACAGAATGAATGATTCAGATCCTCAAGCATTTATTGAGTGCCTACTCTATGAACAGCTTTGGGAGACAGAAAGGGAATTCTTTGTGGAAGAACTTAAGAATAAGTAACAAGGGGGAAGCCGGGATGGCTCAGTGGGTTAGGCGCTCACTTTGCAGCCCTCAGGGACCGAGGATCGAATCCCGGCCTGGGCCTGTGTGGACCCATATGCTGAACTGGGGAGTGCCCGCAGTTCAGTTCTCACCAGGGCGAGACCCCGGCCCAGTTCCTGCCCTGTGCAGCCCCACCCACCTGTGGAATGAAACTATGTGGAAAAACCAATGATGTGCAACTATGGAGACTGTTCTGGGCCCTCCCCCTTTTCTCTGTCTCTGACTCTGTATCTCTCTCTCTCTCTCTGTCAAAAACAATTAATAAATCTTAAAAAAAAAAAAAAAGAATAAGTAACAAAAAATATGTCTGTGTAAAAATATATAGGAGATGATGACAGACAGAACTGAATGTAAATAGTATTGGGTGGGGATACATATAAAGTAAAGATACAAGAGGAGAGGCTTGTAGGAGGAGTGATTCCGTGCTATACCAAGCTTGTCCAACCTACAGCCTGCATGCGACCCAGAATGGCTTTGAGTGAAGCCCTATACAAATTCATAAACCTTAAAACGAGGTTTTTTTGCAATTTTCTTTTTTTTTCTTTTTTAGCTCGTCAGCTGTTGTTAGTGTTAGTGTATTTTATGTGTGGCCCAAGACAATTCTAGGTTGGACACCCCTGTGCTATAGGGTGTCAGCGCTTCCCTTTAGAGTAGGATTAGCTCACATGAACACAGCCATTTGCTTCTGATGACAGCATGGCATTAACGGGCAGAAAGCATTCATTTTATAAATAAAACAGGTAGTTTTGTGTTGCGAATCGCAGGAGTGATTTGTATTAGTTACACCATAAAACACTATTTTCCTCTTTTCAGTCTCAGCTGAGTTAGTGCATATAATCAGATGTGGCTGGTTTAGTTGGTTAGACCAGTCACCTATCCATTCAAAAAAATCCTAAGCACCTTCAAAAGTCCAGACTCTGTACCTGTGCTGGACACCGGGGAATGCAGGGGAGCTAGGCCTTGCCCAAGTCCAAAGGCACTTAATTATATTATACTTGGGATAAATACAACTGAAGAGGCAGGGTGCCAAGACAATGCAGGAAAGACAAAAATTAGTCAAGGCCAGTTTCTTCTCTGGATCTTTTTCTAGAATGAATGTGCAAAACAAATAGCTATTTCTCTGTTCAGTGCTTCTCCATTTACCTCTGAACAATGGAGAATAACACGCTTTATCGTGATCTACGATGGTTTTTCTAGCACTCTTGGATGCATTTAGCAGCAAAATATAGTACATATTTTTAGAGCTTCCATTCTTCATGCACTTATGCACTGCATTTTTAACCATTCAGTTCTTGATGGAATTTGTTGAAATTCACTATTTGGGGTAATTTAGGTCCATTTTGCTAGTATAATTTAGAGTGTACCTGCAGCTACTCAGAAAGTCTCAGAGGAAACTCTGATTGTTACCAACCAATGTCACCCCATTAAATTTAACAATAAAAAAAAAAAAGAAAGTCTCAGAGCACACAGGCCAGTTACCACCTGCCTGGGATCTGTGGACTCCTATCGTTTTCCAAAAAGGATTGCAATGCCGGTGGGGCTGGCTGCTCACTGGAAAAAGGGACTCTGGTGTTGGGTAGGGCGGGGTCTCAGTGAACAGCAGGAAGGAGGAGCTAGTGGAGCTCACCAAACCAATGAGATTCAGCTTTGGCCTGTGGTGGGCCGGTTCACCACAGGAAAGATGGGCCCACCTGCCATCTGCTCAGAAGGAGGATGCCTCACAGGGAAAGTGGTGACTGTCCTCCAGCCCTTACCCCAAAGCCACACACCTCAGTCTGCCTCCCCACCGTATGCCTCCAAATGCCCCCCAAGTCACCATCACTGCAGGTGCCCAGGTGAGTGCCCACAGGTGACTGAGTGTGCACGGGCATCTGGGTTTCCCATGGCCTTCTGTCCCACCCAGATGGTCAGAATCCCCACTGTTTCTCACAGCCAGATGTAGGGCCCCTCTTCCCAGCACCAGTACTCTGGGCTGAACAGCCTGGCATGGTGCTGGGGTACCTCACTCCTCTGTGGCTGAGACATCCCTCCTGATTTTCTACCACCATGTGGAGGTTTAGGGCCAGCCTGTTTTCCGTCTTCACCCCTCCTCCCAGTCTCTATACGGAGTCTTCTTCATATCCTTAGTTATAAAACTTAGGTTCAGCTAGACTTCAGATGCTTCTCCAGGTTGGTTGCTGTGTAATTTGGTTGTAATTTTAATGTGTTCATGAAACAAAGCAGGCGCAGTGTTTATCCCGCCATGTTGGATCTGGATCTGTCTGCTTTGAGTTTAGGAATGGAGATAGATACTTAATTCTCTACAACTGATGGACACGACTGGAATTACAGTCACCAGGATCAATTTCTATTAAATGCTTCTCTAGGTGCATGTGGAATACACCTGCCTGTGAGTCGTGGTTTTGGCTTTGCTGTGACTGTAATTCTCAGTGGGGATAAGAACAGGTTGGGAAATGCTTTCTCAGTCCTGAAGCCACTCTGGGAGTCCAGTCATAATTATCGTGGCTAGTGAGTTGAGAATTACTTAAGATTTTCTTTCAGATTCACAAATGCCTAACAGCATGCATGTATGCATCCATTCAGCCACTTTTTAATGAGTACAATGACTCAGGCCTCCTACAAGGTGCTGTAGGGAATACAAAACAAATCTCTCTCTTAATCCCTGTCTTAAAGGACTTTATGGCCCATTTAGGGAAAGGAGACACACAAGCTGAATACAAGATGGAAAATAAAACAGCTATGGATGAGGCCTGGATCAAGGCTCAGAGTACAGGGACATGACAATACTACACCATTTACTAAATGACAGTTTTGTGCCAAACATTATTGGAAGGTTTATACAGATTATTTCTAATTCAGCAAAACAGGTATTCTCTCCTCTCTGTCTTGCTCACTGCAGGGGACCTGCATCAGGACATGCTTTTGCACCTGTATTAGCCTCCTACTGTTGCTATAACAAATTAATACAAACTTATTAAGAAATCTGAAATGGGTTTCATTGGGCTAACGTCAAGGCATTAGAAGGGGTTCACTCATTCTGGAAGCTCTAAGGGAGAATTTATTCCCTTGCCGTTTCTAGTTCTAGAATCTTCCCACGTCCTTTGCCTCCTGGCCCTTTCCTCCATCTTCAAAGCCAGCAATGACTGGTCAAGTCTGACACTAACATTCCTCTGACATCACTCTAATTCTGACATTCTTGCCTCCTTATTTCACTTATAAGGACCCTGATGATTATATTGGGTCCAGCCAGATAATCCAGAAAAAATCTCCCCGTCTCCAGACCATAACCACATCTGCAAAGTCCCCTTTGCTGTGTAAAGTACTGTGTTAATAGGTTGCAGGGATTAGGATGAAGACATCTTGGGGATCCATTATCCTGTCTTCTACAGGAGCCCGAGGCCTCAGGACATGGTGATGGAGGACAGAGTCCCCAGCAGGGAGTTAAGGCAACAGTAGGACTCATCAAGGAAGGAATACCTATTACCCTCTGATCTGCTGCCTCTGGTGGGCCCAACCCATTGACCTCACCTCCTATTGGCCCAACCCACTGACCTCACCTCCCACTGGCCCAACCCACTGACCTCACCTCCCATTGGCCCAACCCATTGACCTCACCTCCCACTGGCCCAACTCATTGACCTTACCTCCCATTGGCCCAACCCATTGACCACACCTCCCATTGGCCCAACCCATTTGTAAGCCAGAGGGCCAAGGTGCCCAGGTGTGCAGTCCAGGGGGTAACAAATGGATCTGGGGAAGGGAAGGGGGCAAATGAAGAACAAGCCCACTGGACCCTCCCCACTCAAGGTATTATCATCTGCAGATGGGCACCATCAGCATCACTGGGACTTGGAAATGCAGAGCCTCAGGTCATACTTCAGCCCCACTGAATCAGAATGGGCATCTTTTACAGAATCACCAGGAGATGCATAGGTACATTTGTACTTTGAGATGGGCTGCACTGGATGATTTCCATGTGGAGATGAAGGTCATTGGAAATGATACTCCTGCTGGGTCGGTTCATGTCTGTAGACATGGGTTTGGGACTCACTTGGTAGCCACAAAAAGTAAAAAAAATCCGAAGACTGGATCTCAAAGACCAAGGCAAACGTTGCCACACAACTCCTGAAAACAGCTTCAGATATTCTTAGACATCACACCTACCCAAACTGAGTTTGTGAAATCCCAAGCATATGTTAGATCTGTCTAACGATGGAAGAGAAGGGGAAAAAAATTAAAGGAAGCAAACTCTAAAAGTCTGTTCAGGAGATGACAGATGTCTGGATCTTGATAGATTTCTAGACTCATAAAAAGATTGTTTAAAGTCTTTATTCATACATATCTGATGGTTGCTTTCAGTATTACCATTATTTTTTTCCTTCATGCTGAAATCAATTTCCTTCTTTCTAAAGGGCTGGCTCCCCAAGTGCTACTTTGTCTGAAGGCTTTACAAAATGTCTAACAAAGGTTTGAGTTATGGACAAAAACTCCTCAGCTTCAGGCTCACAAATGATTCTCCAGCAGTGCCTTGTTGTAAATTGATTTATTGTGTTTAGTACCGTTTCCACATTTGAAAATAGACCGAAATCTTTGCTTGAGACCATCTAATTCTTACCTTTAGATTTAAGAGTAAACCATCAGGTTTCTGCTGAGGGTAAGTTAAAATACATGTTTTAGTTTAAGGTGTTAAATACATTTGAGTTTTAGGCTCTAGGCAGAGATGGAGCCATCTGTTGTAGGCATGTAGGTTTAATGGGGAAATTGGCTTTGGAACCCCATGGGCTTGGGTTTGTTTCTTGGCTTTGCCACTTAATAGTTGTATGACCTTGGACAAGTCAATGAATGTCTTTGATTTTCAGATTCTTCTTTAGGAAATTGGAGGTAACACTACCTACCTTGTTATGAAGGGTTGTTGGGAAATTTAATGGCAGTGGATGTCCTGGCACATAGTAGGTGCTCAGTAAACACCCATGTTCTTCCTTTAGGGCTTGGAAATGTCTTGTAGGCACTTGACATAGCCTGTTTTCATGTTACATGAATGTACCAGTTGATGGCACATAGGAGGGAAGATGTGAATAAAATTCACGGGTTGCATTAGAGTTTACACAGCCCTTCCAAGAGGTAATTGTTGAGCAAAAACCTTTTACTTTATTACAATTAGTGTTGGAAATCCTCAGCTAGCCTTCCTCCCTGGCATGAAATGCAAAACTTTAACACACTTGGGAAGTGTGAGCATGTTTTTTATTCCCTAGGGCTTTTTAATCTTGGGAATAGAAATACTATAGGTTGATCATGTCCTCTGTTTTGGATAAGGGAGAAATTGCTCCCATTCGGGAAAGGGGTGATTTGAAAGAGGTGAAATGTGGGAAGGCTGAGAACAGAGATCTGGTCATGAGTCTTGCGTGTGTGACTTTGGTGAATAACTTAAGCTTTTGGAGCCTCTGTTTCTTTCCTGAAGAATGGGGGCGGACATTCATATCTATTGCCTGTGCAGCTATGAGGATTAAATGAAGACCCTACCAAGTGCCCCTCCATGGAAGAATGAATGGACTCAGTTATGGGGTTTTCCATGCACTGTGATGCAGCAGAGGGAAAGAGTCAAACTGGGATGAATCATACAAAGGGACAAGCAACTCCTGGGAGAATATGAACGGCATGAGGACAATTATTTTGTATGTTTAGCGGCATACAAAACCAATACAATGTGTGGAGAAAAAAAGTCATTTGCAGTAAAACTGTTAATATAAAGGAAAGCCGGGGAGGGATACCACCCACCTCCCAGATAGTTATTCCTTTGGTATGAGGAAGGGAAGAGGATTTTATAACATAATATGTTTACATGAGATTGTGTGTTTCATATATTCTTTTGAATATCTGGAATATTTCAGGATGAAACATTAAAAAGATTAAACAATAACTGTGACAGTCACTTTGTAAATAGTGTGTTGTCAGAGCAACTTTTTTAACAGCCAGTGTGACTGCTGATTGAGTGGTGACTAGATGGCACCATGCCAAGTGCTTGGCAGGAATTCTCTTATCACATCCACACAACCACCAGACCAGGTATTATTATCTTCCTTTTGCAGATGAGTAAATTGAGGCAGTTGGCCAACACACATTAAGTGCCAGGCACCGCAGTGCTATACTTGCGTTATCTCATTTCATCTTCCAGCAACCCTGGAAATTACCCTGAAAACACAGCTTTCAGCCAGGGGTTGGCAAACATTTTCTGTGCAGGGCCAGACAGTAAATGTTTTATGCTCTGTGAGCCTTGTGATCGTTGTCATGGTGGCTCAGCTCTGCTCTTGGAGTGCGACAGCAGCCAGGGACATTGCGTGAATGAAATAGTGGGGCAGTGTGCCAATAAAACTTTATTGATGGGCATAGATGTTGACATTTTATTTTTCACCTGTCAGAAGATATTTTCCTTTGACATTTTCCAACCATTTAAAAATGCAAAATTTTTCTTAGTTCATAGGTTATTTAAAAAAACAGGCAGCGGGCTGGATCTGGCCTCTGGGCTATCATTTGCCAAGCGTGGCTTTAGACATTCGGTTCCCTGGGGGCAGGAACCTTCTTGCCTTTGCGCAGCAAGTTGTAGACTCAGCTTATGACACACCATCAGGTGCTTAGTACATGCTTGATGAATGAGTGAATGACTATAAGCTGATATCTCAGAATTCCTATGATAGTGATGTTTTCTCTTCACCTTCGGCCACCACCCTGGATGTAAGTAGGTGAGCATTTTTATAGGGGGCACTATTAATAATGCTGTTGGGATTACAGGTGTACTCTGGGGCTGTCCCAGGCAAACCAGGATGCATGGTTGTTCTATTGTTCCCCACCATGGAGATGATTTTCACCATAGCGACAGCAGGTAGGTTTGTGTGTGTGTGTGTGTTTGCATTTGCATGACATTGAACAACTTCCTGAATTTTTTCCTCCACAGCTTTTAGTTAAAAGATTTCAAGCCTACAAAAACAGATGCTGGAATGGCTCAGCAGGTTGAGCGCTCGTCTTGCAGCCCTGTGGTCTGAGGATTGTATCTTGGCCCCAACCCGTGCAGACCCATATGCTGAACTGGGTTGTGCCCCCAGTTCGGTCCTCGCCAGGGCGAGCTTCCCATGTAGGAGGCCCCCAGCTCACAGGACATGCCTCTCCTGTGGGAGAGCTCCCGGCCCAGTTCCTGCCCTTCACAGCCCTCTGCCCACCTGTGCAGTGAAACTATATTGAAAATTAATGACCTACAACTATGGAGACTGCTCTGGGCCCTCCCCACTTCTCTCTGTATCTCTCTCTGTCAAAAACAATTAAAAAAGAAAGAGAAGAGACATAACATTGATTGTCTAACATACAGTTAATATTTTAATTTTCCCAGTTGTCCTAATAATGCTTTTAGAGCAGTGTGGGTTGTTGTTTTTTGGGTGTTTTTTTTTTTCTTTTTTTAACTGAGATCCAATCAAAGACCACACATAGCATTTAGTTCAGTCTCCTGGAATCTAGAACAGTTCCCTTGCTCTTTTGGTCTCTCATGGCATTGGTATTTGAAAAGCACAGGCTGTTGGCTTTGTACAAAGTGTCAAGACTTAAATTGATTGCTTCTTGTGACTGGATTCAGGGGTAAACATTTTTGCCAAAACTATATGGGTGATGTTGTGTCCTCAGTGGGTGCCCTCAAGAGGCATGAGGTGTCCTTTGTCCCATTATTGATGATGTTAACCTTGATCATGTGGTTAAGGGAAATGTCATTCAGGAGAAGAAATCACTGAAACGTGTTAACAGGAAAAGACAAACAGGTACAAGGGGTCCTGTCCAGCAGGCAGTTTGCTCAGCTTCGGCTGTTACAAGCTTAAGGGTGATAGTATTAAACTGGTAAAGAGCTCATGGCCCCTCGCTTTGTGGCTATATTTACATGTATGTGGAGCAGCGCTCTTGCTCAGCACCTGTAGATTGATTGATTGTGGGCTGCTGGGGTGTGACAAACCTTGCCTTGGCACTTGCATTAGTTTTCACTCCATGTAGCTGCAAAGACAGAGGATGTGTTCAGCCTCCCCTCCTCTATATGGTCTTCCCAAGGACAGCGGTTTAGAACACATGCCACTGTGTTTCAGGCCACCCTTTCTGTCACCTGATGATTACAGCAGCCATCTGATGGTTTCTCTAACATCTACCCTGCTTACTTCCTTGCCTCACTTCATTCTCCACCAAACAGCCTCAGGGAACTTTTCAAAATTCAAATCGGATTACTAGTCCCCTCTTTCTTTAAACTGTGCTTATTGACCGTAGAATAAATATCTAAATACTTTCTCTGGACCTACCCTGAATGGTGTGGCCCTTACCTTTCTCTCAGACCTCATTTTCTTCTACTCTTTCCTTATATTCTTTTATGCTGTAGTCTTGGAATCCCAGCCACAATGGCTTTCTTTCTGTTTTACCAAAATGCCTCTGCCTCAGGGCCTTTGCATATGCTTTACTGTTCTACCTAAGATTCTTCTTTCATTGTCCTACTGAGGCAACTACTTACACTGTATGCTCATTAGAAACTGGCCTAATTTCAGGTATGGCTGGATCCAGAGGCTCCAATAAAGTTACCAGGGATCTATCTTGTGACTCAATGTGGGCTTTACTTAAGCTGTTTTCTTCCTCATTGTAGCAAGATGGCTGCCAATATCGCAGGCTTACATCCTACCTCCGCAGCAATACCTATGAAAAGGTAGCAACATTTTCCTAATAGTTCTTATAAAAATTATGAGATCGGCTTTAATTAGATCATCACAGGTCACATGCCCATTTCTGAGCTAGTCCTTAAGGCCAGGAGGATGGTACACTCATTGGTCAGGCCGGGATCTTGCAGTTATTAAAGTGACCAGACGTCCCGCTTTTGGCGGGACAGTCCCAATTTTTAACAATTTGTCCCGCGTCCCGCAGCGTTTTAAAAAAGTCCCGATTTTTGGAAAGAATGCACGACAAGCTAGGGAATGGCGGGAGATAGATCAAATTTTTAATCAAGAACCC